>JASVEL010011516.1:0-108707 GCA_032618575.1 Nicotiana noctiflora | reverse complement strand
GCTGAATCCTTCGCTAGATAGATATCTCATATGAACCATATAGTCTTTATTACCACCAACTATCTTTAGATCTACATCCACCTTGTGATTCTACCATTGCTGTGATGATTTGGCAGTTAAGTAAACCTTCTCACGACCGTACTATCAACCGAATGCCAGAACCTAGTGCACCCCCATGTGCACAATTGAAGGTCTCTCAATTCTCTCGCATTATCGACATGGACGACACGCGGTAACAATAGATGAGTAAATTTCTTGACTCCCTTGAGATCTCTCTACAGCGTCACGAACCGTCGGCGCATACTTGATACCGAGTGCGCAATCTCAATACACGAGTGGATGCAAAAGAACATATGATATAGGCTCCAACTGAATAAATGGCGCACGATAAGGAATTCAAAGAATTTAAGAGTTTCCTAAACAATTACACAGCCCCTCGTAGATAAATACAGACGTCTCCGTATCGATCAACGAGAATCTAAGTAACCGGTCTGTGTCCCGTGACTCCCACGAACCTAGAGCTGTGATACCAACTTGTCACAACCCTAGTTCACCAATCGTGAACATGTCATGACGGCACCCAGTCCCCACGACTAGGTAAGCCTAACACATTGCGGAAATTACACGTTTATGACCTTTAAACAAGAAATAGCGGAAGATAATATAAATAGGAATGTAATATGTGCCGCTTGGCACATACACTCATCCAACACACTGTGTAAAAATACCACCAAGACCCGGAATCCCACGGGCAACACAGACTAAAAGAGAATATACAACTGAGGCTCTATGTATAAAAAGTATCTAACAACGAAGTGAAGGAAAGATATCTACTAGTACTAATAGAATAGAAGGAAGGCCTCCGGATCCGCGGACGTAGCAGATCATACCTCGAGGTCTCCCAAAACGCTGCTGAATTCTGATATGAGTCTGTCCTGATGTACCTGGATCTGCACAACAAAAGTGTGCAGAAGAGTAGCATGAGTACACCACGGCGGTACTCGGTAAGTGCCAAGCCTAACCTCGATGGAGTAGTGACGAGGAAGGTCAGGGCCCTACTGAGAGAAAACAGTTACAAAAATGATAATAACAATAATAAGCAGTTTAAATGATAATAATTTCCGAAATAACAACATTATGATGATTATTGCAACTGTCTACAATTAAGCTAACAACAAATAACCAACTCAGATAAACAAATCCAGGATCTGTGGGAATTGAACCCACAGTCCCATTCTCAGTACCTCTGGGTCTCCGGGAATCGAACCCGCAGCCCATGTCTCAATAATATCTCAATAACTCAGGATCTCCGGGAATTTAACCCGCAGTCCCAATAACGGTATCTCTGGGTCTCCGGGAATCGAACCCGCAGCCCATGTCTCAATACCTCAGGATGTATCTCAATGATCTCAGGATCTCCGGGAATCGAACCCGTAGTCCGTATCTCAGTATCTCAGGATGTGTCTCAATATCTCAGGATCTCCGGGAATCGAACCCGCAGTCCGTATCTCAATAATATATCAATAAACTCCGGGTCTCCGGGAATCGAACCCGCAGCCCTTGGATCTCCGAGAATTGAACCCGCAATCCACAAACAATAGCAAATCCGGGTCTCTGGGAATCGAACCCACAGCCCTGGGATCTCCGGGAATTGAACCCGCAGTCCACCAACACAACAAATAAAGAAAACACACACAGAAAACATAATACGCTTAACTATAACTTCACCGAGGACTGGTGCCAACAATTATCAAGTAGTTCAAGTAGGACAATTAGGCAATTAGACGGATAAATCCTACCTAATCATGCTTCCCTAACGAATACCAGGTAAATGTCACAACTTAATAATCTAAGAACAGAAATATCACGGATTGGACAATTTGAGTAAAGTGAGTTACAACAACTAGCACATGTACACGCCCGTCACCTCGCGTACAAGGCATTTAAACTATCACATAATAGCCTAGGGGTAAAGGTTCCTCCACACGAGGTTAGACAAGCCACTTACCTCAATTCCGGTACAAAACCGCTAAGAAATAACTCTCTTGCCGCGAACGTCGGCCTCCACAGGTGTAATATCTAATAAAAATCAATGGAATCACATCAAAATAGGCCAATTGGGCATTACCCAATCAAAATAACCCAAAATATACCAAAACCCACAAGTTGCCAAAACCCGACTTTCGGTACACTTATCGAAAAATCACGAAAATTATATATTCGGGTTCCTTATCTCAATACGAGTCTAGGCATATAAAATTTACCAAAATCGGACTCCATTTGCCCACTCAAATCAGAGATTTTCTAACATTTAGGCCTAGGGCTCAAACCCACATTTAATCCCCCATTTTCAGTGAAACAATCACGGATTTCATGATAAACCTACGAATTAAGGTCAAGAAACTTACCCCCGATGATTTCCCGATGATATCCCAGCGTTTCCCCTTCAAAATCCTCTCTTGGAGCTCAACAATGGCGGTTTTGGTGTGTTAGGCCGCGACCGAAATGTTCTGGACTTAAAGTCACTGCCAGGCCATTTTACTCTACGCGATCGCAGCACTGGGCTTGCGATCGCGATGCATAAAATATGGGCGGCCTAATTTTCCTCTACGCGATCGCGTGACCCTGGACGCGATCGCAGTGAACAACTCAGCAACCCTACGCGATCGCAAACGTACTAACGCGATCGCGAAGAACAAACTCGTCCGGCTCCCCAAACTACCCTACGCGATCGCACTTCTTCCGACCAATACCCTACGCGATCGCCTGAAACCTCACGCGATCGCACTGGTTCAACCTCCAGACTTACGCGATCGCAGGCTTTAATTCGCGATCGCAGAGCTCAGGATTTCTCCCTTACGCGATCGCATGGCCATCTCCGCGATCGCGGAGAGCAAAATTGCTCGGCAGATATTGCAGCAGAACAGCAGTGCCTTTTGGCACAAATTGGTCCGTTTGGACCCCCGAATTTATCCCGAGGCTTCCGGGAACCCAACGAAAACCACCAACATACTCCAAAACACGATATGAACTCGTTCAAATCATAAAAACACGTCTAACAAAATCAAAACCCATAATTCACATCGAATTCAAGCCTAAATTTCTTAAAACTTTCCGAATTGCACATTCGATCTAAAACCCGACCAAACGACGTCCGAATGACCTGAAACTTTGCGGACATATCCAAATTCACATAACGAAGCTACGGAAATTGTCGGAATTCCATTCCGACCCCGGATCAAAATCTCACCTATCGTTCGGATTCGCCAAAATTTCATCCTTCGGCATTTCAAGCCTAATTGAGCTACGGACCTCCAAAATACATTCCGAACGCGCTCCTAACCCCGAAATCACCCAACGGAGCTAATGGAACCATCAGATTTCCGTTCCGAGATTGTCTTAACACTGTTCCGGCTACGGACCGTTTTCTAGCTTTAAAGCTCTCATTTAGGGACTAAGTGTCCCAAAATGCTCCAAATTTCAGAACCGACTCTCCCGGCAAACCACAATAGCAGAATGAACTTAGGGGAACAGTTAAATTAGGGATTGGGGCATAATTTTCTAAAACGACCGGTCGGGTCGTTACATACTCACAATGAACTAATTGGTCTAGATTTCTGGGTGGTGGGTTGGGAATTTTTGGTTCAATAGGGCTCAACATCCCTAGTTCTCTTAAACGGTGAAAAAGACTGGTATATGACTCCCCCACTGGAGTGAATGTTCTCTTTCTTTGGGTTTTATCACCTTTTACTTCTGAATTTGGACAGAAACTGGGTTGATATGGATTTCTGTATGTTTTGGAAGGAGGATAAGCATTTTGTGCGTGGTAGACATTTTGTGGAGCTAAGGTACGCCATACATGGTGAGGCGGTGGGTAATGTTGAGCGTGTTGGACAGAAAAATGCGAATGAGTGGGAGGATAATATGGTGGAGGTGGCTTATATGGTGCTGGTAGATATGGTTGGTATGGGCGAGGGGGATGATGATATGTGTTGGGGCCCCGGGTCCATGATCCACCTTCAATGACCGCAACTTCCTCCTTCTTCTTTTTGCCAATCGATCCTCCAGTTCTGTTCTGTATTGCTTGGTTTGTGGCCATGATAACCGAGTAGCTCATGATCTTATTTGTCTTTAGCCCTTCTTCTACAAAGCTTCCCATCTTGACTACCTCGTTAAAGGTTTTTCCAATTGCCGATACTAAGTGGCCATAGTATGTTGGCTCCAAAGCCTGTAAAAAGCAGTCCACCATTTCCCCTTCTTTCATTGGCGGGTCTACTCGTGCAGCCTGCTCCCTCCACCTGAATCCGTATTCCCGGAAACTTTCCCCGAGTTTCTTCTCCATCTTAGTCAACGACAATCAGTCAGGGATAATCTCTAGATTGTATTGGAAATGGTTTGCAAACGATTGAGCTAAGTCATCCCAGATGAACCACCTAGTATGATCCTGTCAAGTATACCATTCCAATGCCGAACCACTTAAGCTCTGGCTAAAATAAGCCATAAGTAACTCGTCCCTTCCTCCTGCTCCGCGCATTTTACGGCAGTAACCCCTCAAATGAGCTACTAGATCCCCGTGACCGTCATACATATCAAACATGGGTAACTTAAACCTGGCCGGCAGCTACACCTCCGGAAACAAGCATAGATCTTTGTACGCAACACTCACTTGGCCTCCTAGCCCTTATATTTTACGAAGTGATTGTTTAAGACTTTTCATCTTACGGGCCATCTCTTCCTGTTCCAGATTTCTGACAGGCTTTTCCTCTTATGGCATATCTATGAGCGGTGTGTAGGAATCATGTTTCCTGAAAGTTGGTTCTGGTGGATAATAATGAGTGTCCTGAACATGGAACACAAGTTCGCTAGAAGATTTGTGTAGAGCAGCGGGTGGCGGTGCTATGTATACTGGAGCGACCTGAGGTGGTGGTGGTGGAGCTTGTTTAGATAATGGTGGATGTGCTTGTGAGGTTGTAGCATAGTAATGTGGGTGAGTTGGGTATGTGGAGGATGAGTTCATAGTGGGTGTGTATGCTGGGTTGGCTGGATAGGAAGGCAAAGGTTGACCCCTAGACCAGGCCTGGTATATCTCTAACATCTGCTGTTTTAATTTGTACATCTCTTCTTTCATACTAGCTACGTCCACAACTTCTTCCTCTTGTACCGGATCCATAATAGTGGGCTCAATTTCCTGAGTCACTGCTTTGGTCATGTCTTTTGAACGTGTATTGTAGCTGTGATGTGCCAGAATGCTAGTTGCCAACTGAAAATCTGATTCTCTTCAACAACAAAACTCGTTAATAGTTAGTTAGCTCATAAGGGATAAACATCATAATTAAGAATCACAACTTTTGCCTTGTCATTATGCATCATCCCGACATTATTCCTCTTTGAACCATCAGCTTCCTTTTTCACCTTTGTTTTTCTTCATTTCATTGCTTTTCTGTTTATTTCTTTTTCTTCTTTTCCATTCCTTTTTTTTATTTTTGTTTTTTGTTCCTACATGTTTGCCTATCGCCCAAGCAATTTGCATAAAAATAAAGAAAATAATAGCAACTTCTTTTCTTTTGAATTTTCATTGATTCTCAAACATCGGTTACAAATGATGTTGTGACGACCCAAAGGGTCATCACTTATTTAATTAATCATTTCGAGCTTCGAGGCCTTGAAAACCTCATTCTATGTTGCCTCGATTTACGTGCACGATCCGAGCATGTAGCCGGAAAGATTTTGTGATAGAAAATATGAATTCTATGAGAAATTTGGATAAAAATGATATTAATATTGATATGGTTGACTTCGGTCAATATTTTTGGTAAACGGATCCGGACTCGAGATTGGATGGTCCCGAGAGGTCCGTAGGAAAATATGGGACTTGGACATGCGTCCGGAGTCGAATTCTGTGGCCTAGAGCCCAAGTTATGAATTTTTATGTGAAATTGTTTTTGATGTAATTATTAAAGGAAATAAAGTAATTGACCTTGGTATCGGGCTCGTATTTTGGTTCCGACGCCCGGTACAAGTCTTAAATATTATATATGTGATTTTTGTAAAGTTTGGTGACATTTGGATGTCGTTTGAGATGTTTTGGACCTTGAGTTCCAAGTTAAGAAGTTTTGAAAATCAAAAGTATGAAAATCATGAGTTTGAGGCTTGATTTGATTAAAACGAAGTGATATTGGCGATGTGATCGCACGAACAAGTTCATAATGTGTTTTTGAGGTTATGTACATGTTTGGTTTGGAGCCCGGGGCGCTCGGGTAAAGATTTGATAGGCCGTTGGATGAAATTCTGAATTTTGAACTGCTGGTTTTTTTCACCCAGCTGTTGGCTTCGCAATTGCGAAGAATTTCTCGCAATTGCGAAGGGGACAGTGTAAGGCAAGGCTCGCAAATGCGAACCTTGATCGCAAATGCGAAGCCAGCCTTGTTCGCAAATGCGAACAATTGTTCGCATTTGCGAAGGTCCCCAGTGCTGCCTATGTTCGCAAATGCGAACAATAGTTCGCAAATGCGAACATTCCCCATACTGCCTTGGTTCGCAAATGCGAACCAGTGTTCGCAAATGCGAACACTGCCTTATACAGCATGTGTTCGCAAATGCGAACAAATGTTCGCAAATGCGAACTTCCCACCCTTAGCTTATTTTTCAAACTCCAGAAATTGGTCGGGGTTCGCAATTGCGAACCCATGTTCGCAAATGCGAACACAGAGACCTGAAAAACACGAATTTCAGTCATTTCTTCACTTTTTACAAAACCAAAACACCCATTTGCGATTCTTCAAGGATTTCTTCTTCATCAAAACGATTGTAAGTCACTTTTTACTTAATTCTTTCAATTCCTAACATCATTTAACATGTTTTTCATTAAAAATCAATGATTTTCATGGTAAAATTCTTGTTTTTGTTAGAAAATAGGTTTTTCATAAATTGGGGAATTGGACCTCGAATTGAGGTCCGATTTTGAAACAAATTATATACATGAACTCGTGGGGGATGGGTAACCGGATTTTGGTCCTAACCCCGAGTTCGACCATGTGGGCCCGGGGTTGAAATTCACTATTTCGGGCAGAATGTTGTAAAAGTTGTATTTGGTCTTAAGAATTAGTTTGTTGAGTAGAATTGATGATATTAAATCAATTGTGTATAGATACGGTTGGATTGGAGCCAAATTGAAAGAAAAGACATTTCCACGGATTGAATTGTTCATAAGCATTCGAGGTAAGTGTTTGTTCTATCCTAGCTTGAGGGAATAGGATTATGTGTTATGTGTTATGTGATCGAGTGCGGTGTATGGGCTGTGGTGACGAGCATCCATACACTGGCGTCTAGTATGACCGTGAGTCGTTGGAAAATGATTATTTTGAGATATATTACGGATGAATTGTTATTGTTCTCCCTTGTTGGGACTTGTTGTGAAGATAATTATTGATTGCCCTTGATGGGACGGTTTATGAATTACTGTTTCTTTCTTTGCCCTTAACTGTGATTGTTATTTGGGTGAGGAAGAGTGATAATGCACGAAGGGTGATGTGGTGCCATATTTATTTATTTATGCACGAAGGTTAATGCCGTGCCATGTTTATTTATTGATTATGCACGAAGGATCATGCCGTGCCCTGTTATTGAACCATGTACGAAGGATCATGCCGTACTATGGATGTGAGGATGAGAGTAAAAGCACGTAGGGTGATGCCGTGTACTTTATTTGTTTATTTGGTGAGGATGAGAGTAAAAGCACGAAGGGTGATGCCGTGCAACTGTTTGCTATTTCTTGAATTGATATTACTTGTGTTTTACATTATACTTTGTTTTTCCTTGTGAATTTATTCTGTTGTTAATTGTTGAATTCTTTGAGATATTCCTTATTGTGTTATTACCTGATTATTTCTTGTTATTCTGTGGTATACATAGATATTGAACTGCACAGGTTTATGTGGGTGTCTGGTCCTAGCATTATCACTACTTCGCCGGGATAGGCCAGGCACTTACCAAGACATGGGGTCGGTTGTGCTGATACTACACTTCTGTGCGTTTTTGGACAGGTCCAGGTTACGATCAGGAGCAGCAGCAGTAAATCTTTTGCGTAGGAGTTGAACTTTGAGACCGAGGTAGCTTGCAGACGTCCGCAGGCCCGGCGTCTCTGTAAGGCCCCGTAAAATTTTTGTGCATAAAACCTAGTAGCTATGGTGTCATGGTCCGAATAAATGTGTTAGGAATGCGTAGAATTCTTCGCGGCTTGCAAGCTCGCCGCGGTTCGGACCCTTGGTAATGATTTAAGTTTCAAAAATGTAGAGAAATAATTTTTCCAAAAAAGTGTCAAATGTGCGGTCAAGAATGCGACCGCAAACCTGACATGCGGACCGCATTCTGACCGCAAATCGTTCCAGAGAGTTGCCCAAATCCGTGTCAAATGTGCGGTCGATATGCGATCGCATGTCAATCCGCGGTGCACTTTTGCGACCGCAGAATCAACATGCGGTCCGCATAGTGACCGCATGTCTTAACAGAACCTGCGTAATTTTTTGAGCCATTCTGCGGTCATTATGCGGACCGCATGTTGATTCTGCGGTCGCATAGTGACCGCATATTTGACCCCGGCCCAGATTTTTGTAACATTTTGACCCGATCTCTTCTTTAATATAACACCTTTCTTCTTCATTTTATCATATCATCTCACCAAAATTAGAGAGAGAAGAGAGGGTTTTTAGAAAGAGAAGTTCTTCATCTTCAAAGATTGTTCCAACTACTTAATTCCAAGGGATTCTAGGGCAAGGATTCAACTTCCCCAATATTTTCAAGGTAAAAACCCTAACTATTTTCTTTGATTTTCAGTTTTAATTGGGTAAAGAGAGGTTTGCATATAATAGCTTTTAAAAATAGAATTTTTACACTCATGCATGATTATTGAACTTGATTTCTAGTAAAAAGAGGTGAGTAGGAGTAAGAGTCTTCAAGAACAAGGTTGGCAAGAGTGGGATATCTTGGGTAAGCATAAAGTAGGAGGAAAAATCATCACCAGGTATGTATGGCTAATTTTGATTCTTGTGAAATCGCCTATATGTGTGAAGTTTGTTTGTTCGTGTTAAATTGGCAAATGGTGTGAAATTCTTGATGTTGTTGTTGGATATTTAAAGTTTGTTGTTGAGCTATGAGTGATATAAAATGAGAGTTTAATTTGGCAAAAGAATTGTGAATAATGACTATGATGGCCTATATGGCACCTTGTGGAAAACAAACGAAACACTTGAGAATTGGTTTATTGTGAAAAGAGATGAAACACTTGAATTGTGGAAATATTGTAACATGGTTGTGATATTGCATTGAGAAGAAATTGAGAACATGAACCAACGTGTAAGTTGCTTATTTGAACTTGTTGAAATTGTGTGTAGTATCTTATCTGTTGTTTGAAATTGTTGTGTTTTCAACTGTAAGGCGGGGTCGTGTTGCGCGCCACAACGTGGTGAAATAAGGTTTGGGTTGGGGTGATAAGGGTGGCCGAGGTAATAAGGGTGGTCAGGGGCAATAAGGATGGAAAGCGATCGAAATCGCCATTGAAAATTGATACATAAATCAATAATGTGAAATTGTGAAAGGAGACAGCAGGAGAGTTTGCAACCTGTGGGGCACCGATTGCCCCTTTGTTTGACTACTTGTGCTTTACGTGATTGATTGGTTATTGTTAAATTGGTTGATCGTAGAAAGTGCTTTGTGTGAGAATTATTTGAAATGAGGAAAATGTGGAAACATGGTTGGTTGGCTTAATTAATTGTTGATGTAATTTAATGGCTTGAGTTTACTTGGGACAAAGTTTGTCCATACATACCAGTACAATTCAAGTGTACTGACGTCCCTTTTGCCGGGGGCGCTACATTCGTGTCATGATTGTAGGTGGATCGGTAGCAGGCACTTCAGCTCATCGGCAGTAGTATCCTTCTCCTTCCACTGCCCGTTTTGGTGAGCCCCTTTCTTCCTCGGGGCCTTGAGTGGTTCATGCCACTTTGGTTTAGATTTCATTTTGGTTTTGTAAGGTATAGCCGGAGCCTTGTTACCGGCAAGTATTGTATTTCCCTTTTTTTTTATCCTAGAGGCTCTGTAGACATGTAAACTGTGGGACTCCAGTCTTATGTATATATATTGTGTTATGTCGGGCGTTGTAAAAAATTGAAATCTTGTTAATGAATCACTCGTATCGTTTATTTGTTTAATGTGAAATCAATTATGATTAGTAATATATTTGGTTAATGAGAAACAGTCATCACAGGGGGTAACGCGTGGGAATGAAAGGCACCCAGGTCCGCTTGACTGGGGCAACCCGGTCAGGCGCCGGTCATGTCCCTCGATTTGGGGCGTGACAAACTTGGTATCAGAGCTTAAGGTTTTAAAATGTCCTAGGATGTCTCGGAGCCGTGTCTAGTAGTGCCCTTCTTATAGGTGTGTTGTCGACCACATCATATAAGTAGGGGGCTACACGGGCATTTAGGAATTTACCTACTTCTTTGTTAATCTATATCGTGCGGTAAAGTGCAATGTGGAGATATCCGTGTCTAATTCGTGCCTTGTTCCCAAATTTTCAGAATATGGCACCTAAGAAGAAGGCTAGACTCGGCCTTAGGGCCAATGCCGGCCCAAGTGCGGTTGCTAATCATGTACCCGATGCCGTGGGCAAGAATGACCCACCAGTCCTGAATTTGCCTGGCCCATCTGTTCAAAACCCAAGTGTCCCTATTCCAGTTGCGACAGAGGATGCCACCATTCCTCCTGCCGGTGTTCCTGACTCAGATACAGTTCCCACTTCGGGCTCTGGTATCTCTAATGAAGAACTTAGGGGAGCCATCCATATGTTAACACGGTTAGTGGCCGCCCAGGCCCAGAGATCCCATGATGCCCCTGCATCCTCCAGCGGACAGGGAGATTCCTTTGGCTCCAGAGTCCATCAATTCTTGCGATTGGCCCCTCCAGAATTTTCAGGTACCGATCCAGAGGCTGACCCACAGGAATTCCTTGATGAGATATACAAGACCCTCGGAGTGATGAAGGCTACAGATATAGAGGGGGTAGAGTTGGCCTCTTACAGGCTGAAGGGAGCGGCACATTCATGGTTCGAAATGTGGGAGGATTCCCGTGAGGAAGGAAGCCCTCCGGCCAGATGGGATGAGTTCGTGGATGCATTTATGGACCACTTCTTACCTGCGGAGGCAATGGCAGCCCGTGCCACTGAGTTCGAGGTTCTCAAACAGGGCAATATGAGTGTTTGGGAGTATCACATGGAGTTCGTAAGGTTGTCCAAGTACGCTCCTCATTTAGTATCGACCATGGATGCCCGGGTTCGACGGTTTGTTCGGGGCCTTAGCCCTTTGGTAGTGAATGAGGCCGCCACAGCAGCTTTGCACTCAGACATGAACTATGGGAGGATTGTGGGGTTTGCTCGGGCCACAGAGGCCAGGAAATTGAAGATTCGTGCAGAAAGAGAAAGTAGCAGCAGGGCCCGGTCAATGGGTCGTTCAGGGAGATCACTTCCAGGGAAGGGGTCATCAGGGCCATCCCAGTCATATGCTCAGTCCTCCGCGAGTGCACCACCATCCGTGCACAGTCATCAGCAAGGCAGTTACTCGAGACCTGGTTCAGACAGCAGGAGGTCTCGTCAGTCCGGTCATCCTGGGGTGAGATCCCAGCAGCAGGGGAGACCTACATGCCCCAAGTGTGGGAGATTTCATACAGAAACTTGCTACCTTGACCTTCCAGTGTGCTTCGGGTGCGGGGTGAGAGGTCACATTCAGCGAGACTGTCGTGCACCCCGTCAGGGTATAGGTAGGGGATCTGCTCAGTCATCCGGTTCTTCAGCTGCTACATCATCAGCGCGTACTCCAGCAGCAGCAGGGCGTGGTGCAGCTAGGGGTGGAGCTCGGGGTAGGGGTGGACCTAGCCGATTCTATGCATTGAGTGGCCGCCAAAATGCCGAGGCTTCTCCGGATGTTGTTACAGGTATCATGTCTGTTCAGACTATTGATTGCTATGCCCTTATTGATCCAGGGTCCTCCTTGTCTTATGTTACTCCATTCATTGCTTCAAGTTTTGGGATAGTACCCGAACGGCTTCATGAGCCGTTCTCTGTGTCGACTCCAATCGGTGATTCTATTACAGCCTCACGAGTCTATAGGAATTGTGTTGTTACGGTGGGTGGTCGTGATACCACAGCCGATCTTATTGAGCTTGGGATGGTAGATTTTGATGTAATTATGGGGATGGATTGGCTCTATTCGTGCTTTGCCAAACTTGATTGTCGAACGAGAGTTATGAGGCTCGAGTTCCCTAACGAGCCAGGTCATTGAATGGAGAGGAAGTGGTGTAATGCCAAGGGGTAGGTTTATTTCCTACCTTAAGGCTTCGAAGATGTTTAAGAAGGGGTGTATCTATCACCTGGTTCGGGTAACGGACACCACTTCAGATGTGCCTACCCTCAAGTCCGTGCCAATTGTGAATGAATTTCCTGAAGTGTTTCCAGATGAGCTTCCAGGCATCCCGCCGGATAGGGAGATTGATTTCGGAATTGATGTATTGCCAGATACTCAGCCAATATCCATTCCACCTTACAGAATGGCGCCAGCAGAGTTAAGGGAGTTAAAGGAGCAGTTGAGGGATTTATTAGAGAAAGGGTTCATACGACCGAGTGTGTCGCCATGGGGTGCTCCGGTTCTCTTTGTCAGAAAGAAGGATGGGTCACTTCGAATGTGTATTGATTATCGGCAGCTCAACAAAGTCACCATCAAGAATAAATATCCTTTGCCTCGAGTGGATGATCTGTTTGACCAATTGCAGGGAGCAAAGTTCTTCTCAAAGATTGATTTACGGTCTGGGTACCACCAATTGAAAATCAGGGAGCAGGATATTCCTAGGACCGCCTTCAGAACTCGTTATGGTCACTTCGAGTTTTTGGTCATGTCTTTTGGGCTAACCAATGCCCCGACAGCTTTCATGGACCTTATGAATCGGGTTTTCAAGCCATTCCTAGATTCCTTTGTGATTGTATTCATTGACGATGTTCTCATCTACTCTCGGAGCAGGGAAGATCATGCCGTTCACCTCAGAGCAGCATTGCAGACCCTTCTTCAGCATCAATTGTATGCCAAGTTCTCAAAATGTGAGTTTTGGTTGGAGTCCGTAGCTTTTCTAGGGCATGTTATTTCCAGTGAGGGGATTCAAGTGGATCCTCAGAAGATTGCGGCAGTGAAAGATTGGCCTAGACCCACGACCCCGACAGAGATTCGCAGCTTTTTGGGTCTGGCAGGGTACTATCGGAGGTTTGTAGAGGGATTCTCAACCCTCGCCTCCCCATTGACTAAATTGACGCAGAAGGCAGTTAAGTTCCAGTGGTCCGAAGCATGTGAGAAAAGTTTCCAAGAACTGAAGTTAAGATTGACCTCGGCACCAGTATTGGCCTTGCCAGAAGGCATAGAGGGATTTGTAGTTTATTGTGATGCCTCCGGGGTTGGTTTGGGATGTGTATTGATGCAGCACGGGAAAGTCATATCTTACGCTTCCAGGCAACTCAAGAATCATGAGAAGAATTATCCGACGCATGATTTGGAACTTGCAGCTGTTGTGTTTGCCTTGAAAATATGGCGACACTATCTTTATGGGGTTCATGTAGATGTGTTTTCGGACCACAAGAGCCTCCAGTATTTGTTCAAGCAGAAAGAGCTGAATCTGAGACAGCGGCGGTGGTTAGAACTACTCAAGGACTATGATGTGGACATATTGTACCACCCAGGGAAGGCAAATGTGGTAGCCGACGCTCTTAGTCGGAAATCCATGGGTAGTTTGGCTCATTTGGGTGTGGATCGGAGACCCCTGGCTCGAGAGATCTACCAATTAGCCAGTTTGGGGGTTCGTATCTCGGCGTCAGATGAGGGAGATATCTTGGTGCATAATGGAGGAGAATCATCATTGGTCGCGGAAATCAAGGAAAAACAGTTCATGGATCCAGCATTGGTTCGGGTGAAGGAAGCAGTCATGAATGACAAGACCTCAGCATTTGTACTCAGTAGCGAAGATGGTGTATTGCGGTGTCAAGATAGGCTATGTGTTCCGGATGTAGACGAGCTTCGGGAAAGAGTGATGGCAGAGGCTCATACTTCCAGGCATTCCGTGCACCCTGGTTCAACGAAAATGTATCACGATCTCAAGGAGATTTATTGGTGGAACGGTATGAAGAGGGATGTGGTAGGCTTTGTAGCTAAATGTCCGAACTGTCAACAAGTGAAGGCCGAGCATCAACGGCCTGGTGGATTAACTCAGCTTATAGAAATACCAAGGTGGAAATGGGAGATGATCAATATGGATTTCGTGGTGGGGTTACCTCGCACTCGGCGTAAGTTCGATTCAGTATGGGTGATAGTAGATCGACTCACCAAATCAGCTCACTTCCTGCCTGTCAAGTCCACTGATACTGCCGAGCAATATGCAAGATTGTACATCAAAGAGATAGTAAGGCTTCATGGCACTCCACTTTCTATCATCTCAGATCGCGGGGCTCAGTTCACCGCTAACTTTTGGAAGAAGTTTCAGCAAGGTTTGGGAACTCAAGTGAACCTCAACACAGCTTTTCATCCACAGACCGACGGTCAGGCCGAGCGGACCATTCAGACGCTTGAAGATATGTTGCGGGCTTGTGTCCTAGATTTTAAAGGTAATTGGGATGAACACTTGCCACTGATAGAATTTGCTTACAATAACAGCTATCATGCTAGCATTCAAATGGCCCCGTTTGAGGCATTGTACGGGAGAAGATGTAGATCACCAATCGGGTGGTTTGAGGTAGGTGAAGCGGAATTGCTAGGGCCAGATATGGTGTACGAAGCTATGGAAAAGGTCAAAGTTATTCAGGAGAGAATGAAAACAGCACAAAGTCGTCAAAAGTCCTATGCAGACGTTCGTCGAAGGGATTTGGAGTTTCAAGTTGATGATTGGGTGTTCTTGAGGGTATCTCCTATGAAGGGAGTCATGCGATTTGGAAAGAAAGGGAAATTGAGTCCTAGGTATGTCGGGCCATATCGGATCGTTCAAAGGATTGGTCAAGTTGCTTATAGGCTAGAGTTGCCTCCCGAGATGTCATCAGTGCATCCGGTATTCCATGTGTCCATGTTGAAGAAAGTGATTGGAGATCCATCCACCATCATGCCAGTCGAAGCTATAGAGGTGAATGAAGATTTATCATATGAAGAAGTTCCAGTTGCCATTCTTGATAGGCAAGTCCGTAAGTTGAGAAATAAGGAAGTTGCCTCTGTTAAAGTATTGTGGCGAAGTCAACAAGTTGAGGAGGCCACATGGGAAGCAGAAAAAGAAATGAAAGAAAAGTACCCCCATTTGTTTGATCAAGCCTAGAAGAAATTAGGTGACCCTCCTACTCCTAGTAACTGTCATCTTGCCTAAGTTGTTTCCCTCTTAGTGTTAGTAAAGTCTCCTTCATTGTTGTAATGAATTTAATGTGTTGTCACGTTTGGGTCATTTGAGCCTTTCTTGATAAATGAGAGCCTTATAAAGATTTACGTGTTTAATAAACAACTAATAGTAAGTGTAGATTGGTAATGATTTGTTAAGTGTACATGGTGTGTTAAAATGGTTAAATAAGGTAAGAATTCATTGAAGTGACTAGTTTATGTGCATTCGTTGAGGTAAGAAGGTGTATACCAGTTGTGAATAGTGTTGTTGTTGTATATTGTTGTTTGGTGATGTGTTTCGGGGGCCCTCTGACAGGTGGATATGTCCATAATACAAAGGAAACTCCGGCGAAATTTTTCTAAAATATAAGAGTTAGTCAAAATTTTGATGGTTGCATATCATGTCTTTCAAAACCAACTCATTTATTTCAAAATCCTCATTCGAGGACGAATGATCTTAAGGGGGAGGGGATGTAAGGCCCCGTAAAATTTTTGTGCATACAACCTAGTAGCTATGGTGTCATGGTCCGAATAAATGTGTTAGGAATGCGTAGAATTCTTCGCGGCTCGCAAGCTCGCCGCGGTTCGGACCCTTGGTAATGATCTAAGTTTCAAAAATGTAGAGAAATAATTTTTCCGAAAAAGTGTCAAATGTGCGGTCAAGAATGCGACCGCAAACCTGACATGCGGACCGCATTCTGACCGCAAATCGTTCCAGAGAGTTGCCCAAATCCGTGTCAGATGTGCGGTCGATATGCGATCGCATGTCAATCTGCGGTGCACTTTTACGACCGCAGAATCAACATGCGGTCCGCATAGTGACCGCATGTCTTAACAGAACCTGCGTAATTTTTTGAGCCATTCTGCGGTCACTATGCGGACCGCATGTTGATTCTGCGGTCGCAAAGTGCACCGCATAATTGACCCCGGCCCAGATTTTTGTAACATTTTGACCCGATCTCTTCTTTAATATAACACCTTTCTTCTTCATTTTATCATATCATCTCACCAAAATTAGAGAGAGAAGAGAGGGTTTTTAGAAAGAGAAGTTCTTCATCTTCAAAGATTGTTCCAACTACTTAATTCCAAGGGATTCTAGGGCAAGGATTCAACTTCCCCAATATTTTCAAGGTAAAAACCCTAACTATTTTCTTTGATTTTCAGTTTTAATTGGGTAAAGAGAGGTTTGCATATAATAGCTTTTAAAAATAGAATTTTTACACTCATGCATGATTATTGAACTTGATTTCTAGTAAAAAGAAGTGAGTAGGAGTAAGAGTCTTCAAGAACAAGGTTGGCAAGAGTGGGATATCTTGGGTAAGCATAAAGTAGGAGGAAAAATCATCACCAGGTATGTATGGCTAATTTTGATTCTTGTGAAATCGCCTATATGTGTGAAGTTTGTTTGTTCGTGTTAAATTGGCAAATGGTGTGAAATTCTTGATGTTGTTGTTGGATATTTAAAGTTTGTTGTTGAGCTATGAGTGATATAAAATGAGAGTTTAATTTGGCAAAAGAATTGTGAATAATGACTATGATGGCCTATATGGCACCTTGTGGAAAACAAACGAAACACTTGAGAATTGGTTTATTGTGAAAAGAGATGAAACACTTGAATTGTGGAAATATTGTAACATGGTTGTGATATTGCATTGAGAAGAAATTGAGAACATGAACCAACGTGTAAGTTGCTTATTTGAACTTGTTGAAATTGTGTGTAGTATCTTATCTGCTGTTTGAAATTGTTGTGTTTTCAACCGTAAGGCGGGGTCGTGTTGCGCGCCGCAACGTGGTGAAATAAGGTTTGGGTTGGGGTGATAAGGGTGGCCGAGGTAATAAGGGTGGTCAGGGGCAATAAGGATGGAAAGCGATCGAAATCGCCATTGAAAATTGATACATAAATCAATAATGTGAAATTGTGAAAGGAGACAGCAGGAGAGTTTGCAACCTGTGGGGCACCGATTGCCCCTTTGTTTGACTACTTGTGCTTTACGTGATTGATTGGTTATTGTTAAATTGGTTGATCGTAGAAAGTGCTTTGTGTGAGAATTATTTGAAATGAGGAAAATGTGGAAACATGGTTGGCTGGCTTAATTGATTGTTGATGTAATTTAATGGCTTGAGTTTACTTGGGACAAAGTTTGTCCATACATACCAGTACAATTCAAGTGTACCGACGTCCCTTTTGCCGGGGGCGCTACATTCGTGTCATGATTGTAGGTGGATCAGTAGCAGGCACTTCAGCTCATCGGCAGTAGTATCCTTCTCCTTCCACCGCCCGTTTTGGTGAGCCCCTTTCTTCCTCGGGGCCTTGTGTGGTTCATGCCACTCGGTTTAGATTTCATTTTGGTTTTGTAAGGTATAGCCGGAGCCTTGTTACCGGCAAGTATTGTATTTCCCTTTTGTATCCTAGAGGCTCTGTAGACATGTAAACCGTGGGACTCCAGTCTTATGTATATATATTGTGTTATGTCGGGCGTTGTAAAAAATTGAAATCTTGTTAATGAATCACTCGTATCGTTTATTTGTTTAATGTGAAATCAATTATGATTAGTAATATATTTGGTTAATGAGAAACAGTCATCACAGGGGTAACGCGTGGGAATGAAAGGCACCCAGGTCCGCTTGACTGAGGTAGCTTGCCGACGTCCGCAGGCCCGGCGTCTCTCTCTTTATTTATGTTATTAGCTGTAGTCTCTTTGTTCCGAGACAAACAGAATTATGTTATATTTCCTTCGGACTTTTATGTGTAGTATTCCATAGTAGTTCGTGAGTTGGTGACTCCACGTCTTGGGTAGAGGATTTTAGTATGATTTTCACCTTGTGAATTGTTATTTCCATTTTGATTAAGCATTCCGCATTTATTTAATTAAAATTGTGTTAAAAACAGGATAGTATGAATACAGTGGCTTGCCTAGCTACCACGAGTAGGCGCCATCACGATCCCGATGTTGGGGGAAAATCCGGTCGTGACACCAGCCCAGTTCTGATAATCGAATTATTATACACGAAATGCATGCCCTATGAATACATTAAAGCTCCTAGTGCCCGCGAGACATCGTTCGGTCTTGCCGCGGGCCTATATGCTAATCCACTTTGGAGTTTGTCTAGGTCGGTCATTACTTGCTTTACAAAGAACTTTACTGCTGATGTGAATGTTGACTGGGACATATCTTCACACAATTGGCATTTCCTGGTGATGTACTGAGCAATGTTGACGATTCTTTCCCTGATGACCCTTTTTTCCTGAAGCGGCCTAACAATTTGTTCAGCACGAGCATCTAAGATTTGCTGGTTCTTCTTTTGTAGTTGTTGTAGCTCCAATTCTAACCGAGCCATAGCCATGTAGCAATGTTCTCCCTCTATTTCAAACTCTTTGGTTTGTTTGCTACTTTTGATTTCAGCTATAATGATTTTCTTTCTCAATCGGGCTACCTCAACATTGTGTTCATCTTGTAATCGCTGAACCATTCGAACTCTTTCCTCAGCATTTCTGGCCAGTTGTTTCCAAACCCCAGCTAACTCCTTCTCAGCTTTATCTAGATCAAAACTATAGTCATTCACTTTGCGCCGAAGATTTTCAATCAAGTTCTCATCTCGGGCAAGTCGAACTGGGGTTTCGGCTGCTATTTTCATCTTTGCAATTTGAGCCTTCAAGATTTCATTCTCTTTCCTCAGCTGTTTCTCCTCTCCCTCATCGGATGCTGCTTGTAAGCTGCTCTCGAATTTGAGGTCTTGGAATTGTTTCTCCAACAAGCTGATTCTGGCTCGGTACTCATTTTCTTTGGCCACCCAATCCTTTTGTTCCTTAGACTGCTCGGGCAACTCTTGAATGTGAGGCCTCTTCATTAGTCTATCATGCTCAACATCGCGGCGATACCATGCGGCATACCCTGGTGATACTTCTCCTCGAGCTTGGTTTCCCACACATGTGTCTATTCTCAAGCATTGGCATTCATTCTATATCTGTCGAATCTTTGCTTCCGAGAATTGTCCGTCAGGACTGATTTCTATGGCTTGTAGGCTGAGGTCCCCGTCTTTTGGTATGACCTGATAACTCTCGGGTTGCCGTAGTACCCTGTACGACGCATAAGGCTGATGCTTTTAAGACCCATTATCAGAAAATGCGACCCTTCTGTTGGCATGTATATCACATTGTTGAGAGGCAACCATCCGTATGCCCAATCAATTTGGCTAGCAGTCAACGATCGCAAGTATGTGATCCAACCTTTTGATCATTCTGGAAACTTAACATCTTTTGTTCTCATATAAAACTCCTCAATGCACGTCTTTTCAGACGACCCGTAACTCGAGAACTGAGGGTGACGACACAAATGTTCTATCAACCATATCTGGAGAAGTAAATTGCATCCCTCGAAGAAGTCATGCCCTACTTTACAGGATGTGAGGGCACGAAAGATATCAACTACAATCATCGGTGCCAGTGTGCTATTATCTTGCACGAGAAGAGTACTGGCAATCCCGATGACTCTTATATCAATATTTCCATCTTTCCTCGGGAATGTAACCAATCCCAGAAATGCCACCATAAAGGCGAATCGCCTATGTTCCTCCTACTTGACTCGGTTAGATTTACTGCAAAGCTTGTTTGTGGGGTCGTTAAATCCCCCAATATGACCATATATGAGGTAGATGAAACTCAAAGTACAAAACCCATTAGCCAAGTCTTCATTATGAACGTTTCTGGCAATTTTCAGGGAATCGAGGAATCTGTGCACTGTAATTACCCTCGGAGCCATCGGGTATTTGTTCTTCAGAGGAACCCCGCCTTTCCCGATATAATAAGCAATTTCTTCTAATGTAGGAGAGAGCTCAAAATCTGAGAAATGTAGCACATTATGCGCAGGATCCCAACAAGCAACGAGAGCCCGAATAATATCACCCCGGGGTATTATGTCCATCAACCCAGTAAGATCTTTCAGATATCGGTTGACCCAAACCTGTCCCTCTTGGACCAGATCGTTCCACCATAACCGCAACTCCAAAGGGATTTTGTTCATTAAAGCAAAGGGTTCATTTTGTATTGTGCTCATCCTGCATATTTATTAAAGGCGATTTTATTTAGAAAAGGAAAATATTTTTTTTTCAAAGACAATTTTTCATTATTTTGAAAGAATTAGCCTTTTGGGGCTATTTATTTAAAAAAGGAAAAGACATGACTTCAAAGTGGCCATTTTTGCAAAAATAACCTTCAGGCGTCCTTTCGGAACATTCGGTTATTTCCAAAAACAGCATCACTTCAATTTGTTGAAAACTAAAATTCGACATTTTTTGTTCATTTTCTAAAAGGGTGATTGGACCCGTCAAGGGTTGCCTACGTATCTCACCTAGTGATGAGAATCAAACCTGCGTAGTTCGATCAAATTATTTCGTGACCAATTATTTCAACTGTATTGTTCCACATATTTTTCAGGCTTTTCTTTTCAAATTTCGACAGAATTTCGTCAATATTTTGATATTTTCTATTCTAAAATTCTCTTTCTTTTGTTTTTCAGGAATTTAGCCAATCAGCATAATAATCCAGGACAAATAAATGCAACATATAATATGCTCGGTCTTTGATATTCCGGTCACCTGTCCTAGACGGACCCAACCCCTGTGTTGAGTCCCCTAAGTTAGTTATGATGCAAATAATCGTCCTAAATCTAGGCTCAATATCCTGATATTTTCATGGTGCTAGACCGTATACCCGAGTGGACAACTCGGATCGAGGAGGGGGATACGTACCGGGGACCCGCGGGGTCGTCCGAATTTGTAACTTATCCGGCCTCTATTTCTTATTTAAGGTATGACACTAATAGAAAGGGGAGTCTCAACCAGTAAGCACATCCTTGGAGGTGAGAAAAGAATGGTTTCGGCACAATTTTATATATACAATCCACGTAATATCAAAGCGGTAAACATGTAACACATTGATCAAAGCATATAATGAAGTCAAATAATATCAAAAACGACAATTTTATCGAGATTGAATTCTTAAACCCTGAACCGAAGTTCTGGGTTACTTATCCCCAGCAGAGTCGCCAGAGCTGTCACATCTCCCTTTTTTACTACCTCTTTTCCGAAAGGATAAGGTATACCCCGTTAATTACTAATATACCCCAGGACAGGATATAATAATAACAACGAGGAAGGAGTTTTTCCACTTTAAGGACAATCGGAATGGGATTTATTTAGATTTTCAGAGTCGCCACTTGGGAAGATAATGGTGTCCCAAGTCACCGGTTAATCCCGAATCCGAGGAAATTGACTCTGTTTAAACAGTCCGCGAAATTAGAAATCCGGATAATGAATTCTGTTAACCCGGGAGAAGGTGTTAGGCACTCCCGAATTCCGTAGTTTTAGCACGGTCGCTCAACTGTCATTTTTGACTTACTTGATTTCTTTATATGCTTTTACAGAATGTGAATGTCCCGTTTTGATATTTTTTAACGACTTGTGACGTCACAAAAACGCATTTCGAGTCACACCGCAACCAGTACGCCTGTGATTTTAATACGTTTCAGCTTTGCCGGGATTTAAGATTTTAGTCACATAAATATGCACTCGTATTAAGGAATGTATATTTAATCGTGCCTATAATGACTACGGCTTATTATCTTTAGGAAAGACCGTGAAATTCACTAAACGGTCTTCCCGAATCTAATATTTATTAACGTTTATATGGGGGGCCCGCATATTTTCCTTTTATATGAGGCTCATCCCGTTACTTTTAAAGTCCAGTCCTATCAAGTACTATATTATCTATTTTTGTTCTTTCTCCTAATTATGTTATTGTTTTTTGGTGTTTTCAGATTTATTTATTATTAGGTCCAGGCCCAATCATCCATTGCCAGGCCTAGACTTTGTAGACTATATTAACAGTCTAGTTCATACAACTGGATTTCAGAAACCCAGTATATGCATATATTATTATTCAGAGGCCTAGTAATGAATTCAGTATCTGGGCCTATGCTATCGATTGGACCCAAGATAGATGTGGAAAATACAAAGTGAAATTGAAATTTTAGAACAATCATACAAACATCTATTGGACAACAGAATAAATCAACAAATGGCATTTTTATTTCATAAGGAATCTGGAATACATATTTATTAATATTGATTCTTAATTCTAATTATTAATTAAGCATTAACATAACTTAATCCATAAAACTACTACTTCAAATACTTAGACAGTGATACAATACTAACGGTACAGATTTGAATTGTTATTAACTACCTGATTCTAACTTATGATGTTGTAAATTGTTATTGAGCTAGTTTAAGTGATAAAACATGCTGTAACTCAATTAATCATTTCTAATTATCAAACTCTAAATAACGAGACTAGTTGATTACTATTTCAGATTGTTAAGCTAGTTTTAACTAGGTGTGTTAGATTTGTATAATAATCTGTTTTTAAACCCTATTCTAATGATAACTATATCTACGTTTACACTATTACTACACTATCTACTATTTTGTTTTGTTTACATATAGTATTACTATTACAATCCATCCTACTAATTACGGAAAATCTAGAACATGAAAATTGTAAAACTAAAAGCGAATAACATCAGAATTCGTCCAAACATGTCATTAAACTTCCATTTCTTCAATCCAAATTGTAATTACATTTCTGGAATAAGAAAATGTACATGATTTAGCAAGAAAAAGCTTATAAATCTAGGTATGGATGAAGAATAGTCAGTGATAGCAGCAATAGAGCAATCGAAGAGCAGACACAGCAAAGCAGCAATATAACAGCAAAGTAGAATCCCAAATCCAGCAATTAATCAAACCAGCAAATAGAATTAAAGAACTCCAATAGAATCCAGCAAAATTGAAACGTCAATAAACTCTCTGAATATCTAATCCCTTCGAATGCAGAACCAATAACCAACTCCTTTTGTAAAATACAGAATGTTCAACCTCTCAATGTCTAACCCTTCAACCTCTAACCTCTAATTCAGGCTCAAGTGAAGCATATATATAGACTATTTGGAGTGAAATTTGAGGGGAAAATTCAAAAATCTTATTTCTTGTACCCTCCCCTTTATTTTCTTATTAATTACAGTTTAATACCTTCAATTAGAGTTCAAAATGCCTTCCAGCCCCAGCTGGAAGGTTCTAGGTAATTATTTTTGATTCTTTTGAGGCTATATTACTAGGCTGCCCTCACTTGCTAAGGATAATTTCAGTTATGCCTTTTTACTATGCATATCTTACCCTTTATTTTATAGTTAATTACAAGAATACTAGTTAGCAAAGTCTATTATGTCCCTATAGGCTCTATTAAATCTTCAATTATGCCAATTTCTTATTCCTTATATGCCCTTATTATTATTATTATCTATTTACCCGACCTACTAAGGTCTGGGTTTATTAGGTTTAGTATCTATTTATCTATTAGCCATTGTTTTCTAACATATTTAAGATTTAGCCAGATTACTACCCAACACCCTTTTAAATTTTCATCTTTAAGAGACTTCGACTAATTTTAAAATGTAACCCCTTTTATTAACATTAACTAACTAATCCAGAAACAGATTTTCAAAAACTAGCCACTTAACATTTCATGAATAGCCAGACTAATCAAACAGTTCTAGTTATTTCAGTAATAGCCATACTTAGTCATTTTTCAAGAATAGCCAGATTACTTTAAGCTACCGAAACTATACCTATATCTTTACAGCTATAACCAAACCACAAAGCATAATATGATTCAGAATAGTCTAACATATGAATTAAATTACAAATATAGCCAATTCATGTTGTATTGCACATATAGCCTTAATCATAAATCATTTTTCAATTAACTAGAACTCAGAGAGAAGTTTTTATAATGGTTGAATCTCAATCAATCAAAGCATAATTCAGACCAGGCATGGTGAACAAATCACATAAAGAGACACATTTAAACACGATTCATGTGTTAAACTTATTAAAAACCCTGAAGTGCTAAAATAGACTAGTTATGTATAAAGAACAGGATAGATCTTAGGCATGCAATTACCATAGGCTAATGATACGAACAATCAAAGAATATTCAGAAGACAAATAGTCAAGAATATGCAAAGAATCATATACAGAAGATTTAGAAGACAAATAAGCAAAAACATGTAAAGAATCATATACTGAAGATTTAGAAGACAAATAAGCAAAAACATGTAAAGAATCATATACAGAAGATTTACAGTAAGCAAATAAGCAAAGAAGACAAAGGGCAGGAGAACTTAGCTTTTTAGTTTCCTTTTCTTTTCTTTTTCTTTCTTTCTTTTCTTTCTTTCTTCTTCTTTCTTTCTTCTTCTTTCATTATTTTCAGGCTTTAAGAACTTTCAAAGACTCGTAGTCTTCTAATTTTCCAGATTTCCTCGAATGGGGTTTTATTTTGGGGTTTTGGTATGTAGAGGGGTGTTCTGGGTGTATTTAGGATGTATTTGGGGTGAGTTTTGTTTTGGGTGTACGTCGGAGATAGGGTTTCAGCGAACTTCTTTTCTTTATTCGAAGAGTTCTAGGTTTATTCGAGGTTAACCACCTATATGAGGTGAAATACCTCTTCAAGGTGGTTCTAGGGTGTAAAGCTCTAGGCCTGGTTCATAGGTTGAAGGTCACCGGCGAAAGTTCCGGTGACCGGACTTTCAAGAAAGAAGGGCTTTTGGTTTTTTCCTAGGTTTTCAGGGTGGTTGTGGCATGTAAAGACGAAGGATAAGGTGTTTGAGGGTCTTTTTGGCCAGAGACGGCCATAGTTTCAGTTCAGTCTCCATTGGAGACGAAGGTGAAGAAGATGAAGAGATGAGGGCGACTAGGGTTTGTCTGTATGAGTATATGATTGTATATTGTGTATAATGAACGGTGAGACTGCCCTTATATACCCCTTTGGTATTGAGTGATCCTGCCTTTGGATCAATTGAGATCAATGGCCAGGATTACTTATTTTAAAACGCTGTCATTCCAATTAATGAAAGAAGTCCTGGCATCCATTAGATCTTAAAACATGGACGGCCAGTATTGATTTATGATACTTCGTCGTTTTAATTTTTATGAGACTTTAACATCATCCATTCGATCATCTCTTTGGACGGCCAGGATTAGATTCTTACACGGCGTCGTTTAGATTTTATTCAAACCGCCTCATGAGATTCGTTGGATTAATTGTATCAACGGTTAAGATTATCTGTCTCTACACGTCGTCGTTGATTATAGATTTGGACTGGACGGCCATTTCCTTTGGGCTTTATCACATTTGGGCCTGTATTTCTATTTCAGCCCAATTTTATTGTATTTTGTGTATTTTCCTCTTGTATTTAATTTTTTTCTTTATTTTTCCTTTTGTATTTCATTTTCTCTTTTTGTATTTATTTCCAAGTGTTGTTTTTCTTTTATTTTCCTATTTTTTCTGATTTTTCTGGTATTTTATGACATTTTTGCTATTTTCCTTTATTTTTTGGGTATTTTTTTGTATTTTTGTTAATTTTCTCTAATTTTCATATTTTTGTGACATTTTTTAATTAGTTCTTTTTTTTTTGTAGTTTTTGATTTCAAATTATTTTTAACAACCATCACACTTATTTCAATTGAAACACATAATTGCACATTAAAAATCTTATTTTATTTTAATATTGGAATTTGTTTGCTTAGGGCAAAAAGCACGTGCTCACACTCAATATTGCCAAGAAATTGGGTTGTGTGTTGACAACTATAGCCCTTTTTTGATGTGTCTGTGGCTGATGGGAAGAAGGTGAAAAGCATCTACATATGTAAAAAGCTGGTTTGGAAGATGCAGGGTGTGTCATTTGGTTCATATATGCTGGCACTGCCAATTGGAGGGTGCAGCATGGTTTTGGGTATTCAATGGCTAATCACATTGGGGGACATCATGTGGAACTTCAAAAAACTTAGAATTAAGTTTAGTATTATGGGCCACAGGGTGTCACTAACAGGAATACAACCTCCAGCTACCAAGTTGATTCAGCAAAGCAGCATGGACAAATTGTTGGCCAAACCTGCAGGATTGTTCAAGGAACATCAATAGCAAGTTGTGGACATTAGCCTATCAACAATGGAAGGATCATCTAAGGAGCCTACTAGGAATGGGGAATTACAAGCTATATTGCAGCAGTACAATGATCTTTTTGAGGAACCAAAAGAACTTCCTCCTTTCAGACTGCATGATCACAAGATCATTCTAAAAGAAGGTACTTCTCCTATTAACATCAGACCTTATAGGTATCCTAATGTGCAGAAAATTAAAATTGAAAAGATGGTGAATGAGGTGTTAGAGTCTGGGATCATAAGGAACAGTACTAGTCCTTACTCATCCCCTATTGTAATGGTTAAGAAGAAGAATGGCTCGTGGCATTTGTGTGTGGATTACAGGAAATTGAACAGCTGTACTGTCAAGGATAAATTTTCCATACCTATAATTGAAGAACTGCTGGATGAACTGCATGTTGCTAAGTACTTCTCTAAGCTAGATCTAAGGGCTGGCTACCACCAAATTAGGATGTTTGAACCAGACATACCTAAGACTACTTTTAGGACCCATCATGGCCACTATGAATTCCTAGTTATGCCATTTGGTTTAACTAATGCCCCTTCTACCTTTCAAAGCTTGATGAATAAGATTTTTTACAAATTTCTCAGGAAATTCATCCTAGTGTTCTTTGATGATATACTCATTTACAGTCAAAATTGGACTGAGCATTTAGTAAATTTGGAGGAAGTTTTCAAGGTGTTAATATCCCATACTTTGTTCATTAAGCAAAGAAAATATGCTTTTGGAGTCACTCAAATTGATTACTTAGGCCACATTATTTTTTAGCATGGTGTATTTATGGATAATCAGAACATAAAAGGAGTTACATTCTACTGTCAAGGGCCTAAGAGGATTTTTGGGATTAACTGGTTATTACAGGAGATTCATCAAAGGGTATGGGGTAATTGCAAGGCCTTTAACTGATTTACTCAAGAAAGGCAACTTTCAATGGAATGTTGAAGCCACTAATGCTTTTGAGGAATTAAAGAAGGCTATCACTTCAGCACCTGTATTAGCCCTCCCTGATTTTTCAAGAACATTCATAGTTGAAACTGATGCTTCTAGTGGGGGTATTAGAGTTGTGCTGGCCCAAGACAATAAACCTATTAGCTTCTTTAGTAAGGGTCTGTCAAACAAGAACATGGCACTATCAGTATATGAAAGAGAGTTACTAGCCTTAGTATCTGTTGTACAAAAGTGGAGACCCTATTTACTAGAAAGACCATTCTCCATCAAAACTGATCATCACAGCCTTAAATATCTATTGGAGCAGAGGATCACTACTCCCAGCCAGCAGAAATGGCTAGTGAAGTTACTTGGCTATGATTATACTATTAACTACAAGAAGGGAAAAGAGAATGTAGTTGCTGATGTTTTATCTAGAAAAGAAGAGAACATTCAACTATACAACATTTCCAATGTCAGCTCAGATATTCTGGAATCAGTCAAGACTTCATGGGCTCAGGATTTCAACCTTCAACAGCTGATCAAAAACATATAGGAGGGCAAATCCACTAAACCTTACTATAGGTTTCACAATGGAATTCTAAACAGGAAGAATAAATTGGTGATTAGTAATGATCAAGCACTCAAAACTAAGCTCTTATCCTACTATCATGACAGTCCTATACGAGGGCACTCTGGCATTACAGCTACATTGAAAAGGCTTAAACAGAATTTTTATTGGAAGAAAATGAAGCAAGATGCCTACAACCATATAAGGATATGTGAGGTGTGTCGAAAATGCAAAAATGAAAACGTGGCCTATCCAAGATTAGTACAGTCTTTACCCATACCAGAAAAGGTTTGGCGAGACACATCCATGGATTTCATTGAGGGCCTTCCTAAGGTTGCTGGGAAAGAAGTTATGTTTGTGGTGGTAGATCGACTAAGCAAAGATGCCCACTTCATAGCTCTCAAGCATCCCTACACTGCTTTGGAAGTGGCCTAAATATTCATCGACCAGGTGTTTAGACTTCATGGGATGCCTAAATGTATAGTATCTGATCGAGATCCTGTGTTTACAAGCAAATTCAGGAAAGAGCTATTCAAGTTGCAGCAGGTTTCTCTTCTTACTTCTACAGCCTACCATCCTCAAACTGATGATCAGACAGAAGTAGTTAATAGATGTGTAGAAGCCTATCTTAGATGCATGACATTCGAGAAACCAAGGACATGGCCACGGTGGCTACCACTAGCTGAATGGTGGTACAACTTATCATATCATTCTAGCACCAACATGACTCCTTATGAGGTAGTCTATGGTCAGAAACCCCCTCCCTTGCTTCCTTATATGAGTTTTGACTCTCAATTAGATTTGGTTGATAGAAGTCTGCAAGCTAGGGAAGCTACCCTCAGACTGTTGAAATCCCATTTGGAGAAGGCTCGGAATAGGATGAAGTCCCAAGCTGATAAGGGGAGAACCGATAGAGTATATGCAGTAGGTGATTGGGTTTATGTCAAGCTACAACCATATCGACAGCTTTCTCTTAAATCTCATGGGTATCAAAAACTCTCCCCAAGTTTTTTGGTCCTTTAAAAATCATTGCTAAGGTGGGAGAAGTTGCTTACACTCTGGACCTTCCTATTGGTGCAAAGGTTTATCCCACTTTTGACATCTCCCAATTGAAGAGGAAGATTGGCTCTCACTCAGCCACAGTTACCTTACCAGTGGTACTCTCAGATGAATGTCATGTCTTATTGGAACATGAAGCTATATTGGATAGACGCATGATTCTGAAAAATGGGCGTGTTGTTTCTCAGATCCTAGTCAAATGGTTTAACGCTGCTCCTGAAGATAGCACTTGGGAAGATTACTATGAAATGAAGCATAGATTTCCATTATTTGATCCTTGAGGACAAGGAATATCTTTAGAGGGGGTAGTTTATACGATCCTATTAGAAAAATAGTAGAAGTTAGTTAGTATTGTTAGTAGTTGTTAGAAAGTTTGTTATAAACTCACGTGAGTCGCACGTGTTGGACAGCTGAAGGAAAAATGCTTCCTAAAGTTAGTTACAACTAACTTTCCCTCTTCTTCTATATAGGGTGCAATTTGCCCATTTTTTGTACCATTCTGAATAATGTTTTGAAGAGAAATCTATTTTCTTTTTCTCTCTTTCTCTTTTCATTACTCAGAACTCCATTATTGAAGTTCTAGTTGAGTTCGCTGTTCAAGGGAAACTTCCGGTAATTGCTCTTTAGGTGAACTTGTGATCATTTTAGTTAAAATTCAGTTGAGCTCTTATCAAAATTCTCAAAGCGACACAACAGAAATTAGAAACCCCTTTTAAATACCCTGTTTTCTTTTGGTTTTCGTTCTGATTTTGAAGCTTGTTGTGTTACATATCTAGAATATGAAATTTAAATTCAAGGTTGCTTTCTGTGAGTCTAAATGCGTGTGTGGGTGCTTAGGCTACTGAGAATGTGAAGAAGAAGAAGAAGAAGAAGAAGGGTGTTTTGGCGTGTGTAAATCGTGAGAGAGTGTGTATGATAACCAAAATGAGAATGGAGAAGAAGAAGACCAAATGGGTGAGAGAGGAGCTCAATGGGGATTTGGACCGGGTCTAAAATATGATAGGGTTAAGGGAAAATGGGTCATAAGTGAAGGGGATTTGGACCGGGTCGTTTTTTAATAGGAATTTTACCTACCTATATCATATATGAAACCTTATTACCCTAAATGTGCATAGTTTGTTAATTACCCGTGTCACACCTCCTTTTGGCGCGCCCTCTACCCGGAGGGCAGATGCGCGAGGGAGTTTTTCCAATTTAAGTGACAATATTCGAAACGGGATTATTTATTTATTTCAGAGTCGCCACTTGGAATAAATTATAGTGTCCCAAGTCACCGATTTATTTAAATCCCAAATCGAGGAAATTTTCGACTTTCCAAATGAAGTCCGCGAACCAAAAATTCTAAGTAAGGAATTCTGTTGACCCGAGGGAAGGTGTTAGGCACCCTCGGATCCCGTGGTTCTAGCACGGTCGCTTCAATTATTCTAAATGGCTAAAATTATCTGATTTTAAAAAATGTTTATAAATTATATGCTCTAATTAAACTTCAAACCGCTCTTTTAATTTGAAACCGGACCCAAAGAAAACAAAAAAAAAACTAATTACAAACGGACTTGGATTTTTGACAAATAAAAATAAAAAGGTATCCGAATTACTTACTTTGAAACTATGCTGATTAAAGAAAACATTGTAAAACAACTAAACTAAAAAAATTAATTTATTTAACATGATATCTCTTAAAATTATTGTCAGTTAAAGAATCATACCAAATGATGTGTTATTTCTTAGCTTTTAACTTATGGCTGGGGATTGAATGAAAAGATGTGAACTAGTAGAAAATTGACCAAAATATACAAAAAATAGAATTAATTCGTCTTGGTTAATTATTTAGCCATGAGGTTGTCTACTTTGGATTTCGCTATCCTCAATATGACATTAATTGACAAAATCGAAATTATATGATTAAAGTGACTAACATTGTTATCTAAAAGCATTGTCTAACTTATCCTTGCTTGCTTGATTATGAATAGACTTCAAAAGAAAAAGAAAAAAAAATTCAAGGTAAAAGAAAAATTTGAAATGATTCCAAACATCTTATATTAATAGCTAAACTTTAAACCGAACCAACATCTTGAACATGCTTGAACCATTTGACTTTAAAACAATTACCTACAAAATATCAAAGGAATTCCAATCCGTATTGGCTAGTTTTGACTTACACGGGTCCCGAACATTTACTAACAAGAATAGAAACTAATCAAACACAAATGAAAAATTAAAGTCTATTCTAATCAATAGTCCCAAAATTAACCAACTTTACAATGACGAACAATACAAGCCCGGCGGATTTTTTGTCTCAATTCGTACATGCCGAAGCAAGAGCTAAGTAGACATACAAGACTATGTGCATTTTTAATCCTTTAAACAAATAGTTACATAATATCTATTTGTTTTGCTAATAGACTTTAGTTTGATAGATAGCCAAATAGGGTCATTTATATAATTGCTAAAAAAAAGATTCAAAGAGTAGCTCTTCATTTCATTTCTGGTACAATAGTGCACAAATCCAAAAGACGTGTACCTGGATTTCAAAATCGAGCAAGAAAGGAGTCAGCAACAGTAGGCGACGACAACCAAACAACCAAACTAAACAGCAACAGTAGTGGCAATTCTCGGCCAGAAATCCAGGAGAACAACAACCAAAACACCAAATCCAAGGGATGTTTTGACGAACCAAAACAAAGAAACCAGAAACAACCAGAAAGAAACAACAGAACAAGTTTGGCGAAGAAAACTAGATGTGTTTTCAAACTGAAACAAACGAAACAGGTTTTGTTTTCAACTAAAAGACTGCTGGATGTGTTGAAATCAGTGGAAAATTTAGTTTTTCAAATGTGTCTAGAGTATCTTTTCTGTGTGTTCAAAGTGTTTCCAGAGAGTATTCTGTGAAACAGTGTGTGTATATTTTTCAGAGTGTTTCTGTGTGTGTGAGTGTTCTGCCAGTGAGCCTCTCTATGTGTGAATGTATACTGCCCCCTCTATCTGTGAGTGTGTATCTGTATATGTAGCTCTCAAAATTCAGACCTTCCCCTCTTAAACCCTTGTCCCAGCCTGTATTATTCCTTGCACAATGTAACCAATTAATCTTTTTTTAGATAACATCCTATGTGCTCTCTTCCTTTTACAACCTGATCAAACACTCAACAAAGTTAAAAATACTCATTATTATCCTCACATTCTCTGATTATTCCACCCTGATTTGTCTAAAGGTGGGATTTATAATTAATCAAATCCTAAAGGTGCAATAGAGATGGAAAACACTGCTGTCCAGCAGGTTTTAAACAACCAGTTCATGTGCAATGCACTCTTTGAATCAGCTTTTGGCTTTCAAACTCTAGACTAAGACAGCTATATCCAAATTAGTAGCTAACTTATAATCCTAATTCAATTCAAATAATGAATTTGGAATCAAATTAACGACTCTAAGTTCTGTTTCCAGGTTCTAACAAACAAACCTACGAAACTACACGACAACATTCGATTAGCCGATTACGACAACCACAATCAATAACACACAATCGATGAACAAGTTCCCATTTTTTAGCACTTAGGCCGAGAGAAACAAAAAAAAATGAAAGAAGCAAGAATGTTATTCGACTTCAATAATCGACTCGAATACACACACTTATCAACAAACAACAATCAATCGATTACGATACCTACAATCGATAAACAAAATCTCAAAACAGTGAATCCAAGGATTTCGGCCAAAACAGTCCAAAACGAAGAATTGGCTATTCGACGAAGTATCGAATCGAGTTCTTATTTTATAGCAACATCATTCATAGCAATCAATCAGAAACAACAAATCGACCAAATAAAACGGTCCTAAATAGATGAAGAAAAACAGAGAATTGATGAAATCACAACAAAAATCAACAACAAACGAAAAACTACTAAAGCGACGAGTATAATTAAACAAAAATAGAGAAGAAAAAAGAAATACCTTGAAACAAAAGAAATGGAGACTCGGCCGACTTGGGTCTCGTTCATTCGAGGTCGAAAGGACCTTAATTGAAATGTTTTCAAATGAAAACAATCCAATTAAGGTCTATTAGACCCCAATTCCCCTTTGAATTTAAACGAAAAATCCCTAATTCAAATCTAGGGTTCTTGAACCTTGGTTTTGGGGCTTGACGACTTCCGGCCAGATTCGAATCAAACTAACGGGGGTTTGATGATTAGGGAGGTCAGGGGAGTGTTCGGGGTGAGTTCGGACTCGATTAGGATTGGTTTCAATTTTGTTCAAACCTTCAAAAGAAGATTCGAGACCATGTAAGTTGATTCGAAGCAAATGGTTAGTATATTAGGCTTGAGGGTGGCTAGGTGGTTTCAAAGGTATTAGTTTGGTGGTCGGCGGCGTCGTTGCCGCCGGGTTTTGGGTGGAGGTGAGAAGAAGCGGCGGCTAGGGTTTCGTTTGTGGGAGAAGACGAGATAGGGATTGGGTTGGGGAATTTTGGAATGAAAACGGGTTTGGGTATTGGGGGGTCTCTTGGTATATTAAAAATCAAGGTTTAATCTTAGCCGTTGGATTATAAGAGTCCAACGGCTCAGATAAAAAGGGGGTGATGGGGCGGTTCGGGTGTGGGGAACGGGTCACAGAGACGGACTGGGCTGGGTAAATGCTTTTGGGCGGGTATTTGGATGGGTATAAGGGTGTGTGGTTTGGGCTTGGGTGAATTGAACTGGAGTTGGCCCAAATCCGATTTTTCTCTTCTTGTCTTCTTTTCCTTTATCTTTTATTTCTTTAAACTCCTAATTTAAAAAAATCAAATCTTAGATTAAATTGAGAACCAAAAATTATCTTTACAAATACAAATCAATTCTTAATAATAAATATCGCACACACAATTAAAGCACAAAAAATAAAATCACACAATTGGATACTAAATAGCGAAAAAAATGCAAAAGATACATAATTTTTGTTATTTTCATTTTCGTAAAAAAAATTTATTTTACTCTAAATTACAAACATGAATTTATATATAAAAAAAATGCAAATATTTTGTATTTCATTTAAATACAGAAATGCGCACACAAAAATGCAAATAATAAGAGAAAAACAACACACAAAATCACAAAGATCACGCTCAACACAAAACTATTTTATTTTGAATATTTTGGGAGTAATTCTTACGTAGGGCAAAAAATCACGTGCTCACAACCCGCACAGTCCACATTAACCACGAAGAGTTTTCGTGCAAAGATAAATGAGCAAATACGAGCGATTTTTGCCCGTTTGAATACTCCGTGGGAAGCATTTTGAAAGAGTTTGACCGAGCCTTTGCTTCGGAGGCCTCCTACATATCCCGGGCTAAACAGGAATCAGGTCAATGTAGTTCGGGAAGTTTTGGTAGCTGGGACTACCGTGGACTGACACTTTGCTGTTACTGTTGCTGCATGTTGCTGCTTACTGCTTACTGATCTCCTTATTACACCAAAAGAAATTAAAGCTGGACTAGCTATGCCATCAAACTATGAATTACAAGATTCCTATCTATGATTCTCTTGAAAACTCGATCTTGAATCTTAGATGATTTGCTGTAGACCTCGATCTGAATCTTGATGCTCCACAAGCTGTTCGTGTTTGTTTATTTCTGTAACATTGAGTGAAACGGAGTCGGCGGAGCTTGTTATTTCAATCATCTTCTGCGCAATCCGCGCCTTTGTTTACTCCAACGTTTGAAATCTTTTCTCTCCATTTTTTTCTTCTTTTCTTCACTCTGGATTGATGTTCCATTTGTAGGTTATCTCGATCCTTGCATCCCGAGGTCAAACCTATTTAGACAACAAAACAAACAAATGAACGAAATTTTTCTGCCCCAGTTTTGCTAGGAAAATTTCGTGAGTTAGTTGTGACACAGAAAGTGATTAAAAGACTTTTTGGTATTGGGTAAGAAAGTCATGGTTTCACAAAGGTTCAAACGGCTTTCTGGCCGGGATTTTGTAGAAGAGTTTCACGGCTTCCTGGCCGGAATTCAAACAATATCTAACGATTTTTGGCCGTCAGATCCTCGGTTTTTTGGCCGGGGTAAAAATAAATGGCTCCGCAGTTTTCTGACTGGGAGATCCTCGGTTTTCTGACCGGGGATAAAAGTTTCACGGCTTTCCGGCCGGAATTCAAACAATATCTAACGGTTTTTTGGCCGTCAGATCCTCGGTTTTTTGGCCGGGGTAAAAGTAAATGGCTCCGCAGTTTTCTGACTGGGGAGATCCTCGGTTTTCTGACCGGGATAAAAGTTTCACGGCTTTCGGCCGGAATTCAAACAATATCTAACGGTTTTTGGTCGTCGAACCTCGGTTTTTGGCCGGGGTAAAAGTAAATGGCTCCACGGTTTTCTGACTGGAGATCCTCGGTTTTCTGATCGGGAAGAAAAGTTTCACGGCTTTCGCGCGAATTCAAACAATATCTAACGGTTTTTTGCCGTCGGATCCTCGGTTTTTTGGCCGGGTAAAGTAAATGGCTCCGCAGTTTTCGACCGGGAGATCCTCGGTTTTCGACCGGAAGAAAAGTTTCACGGCTTTCGGTCGGAATTCAAACAATATCTAACGGTTTTTGGCCGTCGGATCCTCGGTTTTTGGCCGGGTAAAAGTAAATGGCTCGCAGTTTTCGACCGGGAGATCCTCGGTTTCCGACCGGGAAGAAAAGTTTCACGGCTTTCGGCCGAATTCAAACAACATCTAACGGTTTTTGGCCGTCGGATCCTCGGTTTTTGGTCGGGGTAAAAGTAAATGGCTCCGCAGTTTCTGACTGGGAGATCCTCGGTTTTCTGACCGGGAAGAAAGTTTCAAGGCTTTCTGGCCGGAATTCAAACAACATCTAACGGTTTTTTGGCCGTCAGATCCTCGGTTTTTTGGCCGGGGTAAAAGTAAATGGCTCCACAGTTTTCTGACTGGGAGATCCTCGGTTTTCTGACCGGGGATAAAAGTTTCACGGCTTTCTGGCCGAAATTCAAACAACATCTAACAGTTTTTTTTTTTATTCTTTTTTTTTTTGGCCTTCTTTTAGGCGTTCTTTTTAAACATCAACAAATGCATAGGATAAATCTCTAAAAAGAAACTTACCTTTTTATGTGTTTTCCTTGTTCCAAAGCCATTTCAAAGCTTGCGTATTTCACTTATTTGAGTGGTACCTTCTTCTTGCACAATTAAATAGACCTGCTTTCAACAAAGAACATTTTATCAGTTGAAAAAGTGGTTGGCTTTGCGGCCTTGGTTATCTTCATTGCTTGATCGTTTCCCCATTTCCATTGAGAAGTTTGCTACCAATTGTCTTTGGGGTGACTTCCTTTCGAACCGACCGGGTTCATTCCCGGAATTCCATGGGGATTTTCCGTGTGGGTTCCATCCTTCTGCCTTATTCCGTCTCTTCTAAGACCTTAGCCTTTGATTTCTGTTTCCTTTCTAAACATCCTTTTCTTTGGAAATAATCGATCATTACGATCCAATCGTGGATTGTAACAATACACCACTGAGGCTGTTTTTCTTTTCTTCTTTACCAGGCGGAGTCCTGTAAAACTGGTCCCGTCACCTTCCTTTGTAATATTTTCAGAATTAAAATTAAACCGAAAGGGATTCAAAGAAGAAGAATGAATCAAAGAATGGAAAAACGTATCAAAGATAGAGGAGTCCCTTTCGAGGGAGAAAAGAAGGACTTATCTGAGGTATACGCTGACTTTAACCAACATGACATGCTCCTCGGACTAGATGCTTGATCGTCACAAAACTCCCATTTTCTTATGAACCAAAACGGGTCTATATTTCCGAGCTAAGGAGCCGTGCCAGGACCTCTCGTGGTGAAACAAACTTTTCGGTTGATAGCGCCTTTTGCGGGTTTTCGCCAATCGACCTCTCTCATTTCTCTTCTTACCATCGCCAGATAGCACTCTTTGCGAGTTCTTACCAATAGGCTCTCTCTCATTTTGTATTTCTCTACTTCCATCGTCTTATGGTGCCCGAAGGTTTTCACCAATAAGACTCTCTCATTTTATTTCTTTTCATTCCAGGAACCTCGGATCGCAACAATGATGTTCTCACAACTTCCAATCGATCTTGAAGGACTTGTACTCGGTTCGGGTAACAAGAATTGTAAACAAAATTACAACTTTGGAATCATCTTGACGGATCTTAAACCGAATCAAAAATATCATCTGCCCCAGCTTCATTTTTGGGGAAACCGAGATTTTTGATTTGGTGTGACTGAACCTCAGGGAGAGGTTGCCTACGTATCCTTTGGGAATCAAGTCAGAACGTTTTTTTTTTTTTTTTTTTTTTTTTTTTTTTTTTTTTGGTTTGGTTTGGTTTGGATTCCAAAGAGGGTAGCCAAAGAAAAGTAACCGGCTCAAAGGGTTTACAAAAATGGTTGGTAGTGTTTGGATAGCGGGAATAAAAAGCCTTCAATCATTTCGACTTGTGAGGACCTCATTGAAACAAGTTCAGACATAATACCTTTTCACAGCATCTGCATTCACAGCCGTTTCAGGATCTTTTCCTTCCATGTCTCCCAAGTATAATGCTCCTCTTGGTAGTATTTTCCTGATGATGTATGGTCCTTTCCAATTAGGAGCGAATTTTCCTTTCGCTTCCTCATGATGTGGAAGAATGCGTCTTAAAACCAACTGACCTACTTCGAAATTTCTCGGTCGTACTTTCTTGTTGTAAGCGCGAGCCATTCTTTGTTGGTACAGTTGTCCATGATAGACTGCAGCCATCCGCTTTTCATCGATCAAAGTTAATTGTTCCAAACGAGTCTTAACCCACTCGCTATCTTCAATCTCTGCTTCAACAATTGTACGAAGTGAAGGAATTTCTACCTCCGCCGGTATCACAGCTTCAGTTCCATAGACTAGCAGGTATGGAGTTGCTCCCACCGATGTGCGTACTGTAGTACGGTATCCCAGTAAAGCAAACGGTAATTGTTCATGCCATTGTCTAGAACTTTGGATTGTCTTTCTCAAAATCTTCTTAATGTTTTTGTTTGCTGCTTCCACGGCACCATTGGCTTTGGGCCGATAAGGGGTGGAGTTCCTATGCGTTATTTTGAATTGCTCGCATATTTCTTCCATCAAATGACTGTTCAAATTCGCAGCATTGTCCGTGATGATAGTTGCGGGTATACCAAAACGACAGATAAGATTTGAGTGTACAAAATCCACCACCGCTTTCTTGGTGACTGATTTGAGAGTGACGGCTTCGACCCATTTTGTGAAGTAATCGATAGCCACCAATATGAATCGGTGTCCATTTGAAGCTTTCGGCTCAATCGGGCCAATGACATCCATTCCCCAAGCGACAAATGGCCACGGTGCTGACATAGGATGCAACTCAGTTGGAGGTGCATGAATCAGATCTCCATGTACCTGGCATTGATGACATTTTCGGACAAAACCGAAACAATCTTTCTCCATGGTCATCCAATAATAACATGCTCGAAGGATTTTCTTGGCCAAGACATACCCATTCATATGAGGTCCGCATACTCCTGCATGTACTTCGTGCATGATCCTTCCTGCTTCTTCGGCATCAACACATCTTAAGAGGTTAAGATTTGGGGTTCTTTTATACATGACCTCGCCGCTCAAAAAGAAACCACCTGCATGTCTCCTAATGGTCCTCTTTTGATCTCCAGTAGCATGTTCTGGGTATTCTTGCGTTTTCAGAAATCTCCCGATATCGTAATACCATGGCTTGACGCTCGGTCCTTCTTCGATTGCATTGCAATAACCGTGGCTTTCCTTGATTTGAATTTCCAAGGGATTGACATGGGCGTTACCCGGATAAGGTAGCATTGAAGCTAAAGTGGCAAGTGCGTCAGCTAATTCATTGTGACATCGTGGGATATACCTGAATTCTATCGACGCAAATCGCTTGCCAAGAATATTCACGTGCTGTCGGTAAGGGAGGAGTTTAACGTCCCGAGTTTCCCATTCACCTTGAGATTGTTTGATAATTAGATCCGAATCTCCCATGATCAACAAATCTTCGACGCCCTGATCAATTGCCATGTTCATGCCCATGATACAAGCTTCATACTCAGCCGTATTGTTCGTGCAGAAGAAACGGAGCCTAGCCGTGGCCGGGTAATGCTGGCCAGCAGGAGAGATCAAGATTGTCCCAATCCCTACACCTTTAGCGTTTACCGCCCCATCGAAAAACATTTTCCAAGCATGACTGTCTTCCGAAACAACTTCTGTCGTATTTACCTCTTCATCATGAAAGTAGGTATTCAATGGTTGATACTCTTCGTCGATCGGGTTCTCGGCCAAATGGTCTGCCAATGCTTGGGCTTTCATTGCCGTGCGAGTGACATAGACTATGTCAAACTCAGTGAGCAGGATTTGCCACTTTGCCAATCTTCCGGTGGGCATCGGTTTCTGGAATATATACTTCAAAGGATCCAACCGAGTAATGAGGTGAGTCGTATGGGCTTGGAGGTAGTGTCTCAATTTCGGAGCGACCCAAGTTAAAGCACAACACGTTCTTTCCAGCAAAGTGTACTTGACCTCATAACTGGTGAATTTCTTGCTCAGGTAGTAAATCGCATGCTCTTTCTTCTCCGCCGCATCACGTTGTCCGAGAACACAACCAAAAGAGTTTTCCAAGACTGTTAAATACAAGAAAAGAGGTCTCCCTGGCTCTGGCGGGACTAAGACTAGAGGGTTTGACAAATATTCTTTGATCTTGTCAAAAGCCTCTTGGCATTCGGTTGTCCATTTGATTGCAGCGTCTTTCTTCAACAACTTGAATATGGGTTCACATGTGGAAGTCAACCGAGCGATGAACCTACTGATGTAGTTCAGTCGGCCTAGAAGACTCATTACATCTTTCTTTGTTCTGGGAGGAGGTAAATCCCGGATGGATTTTATCTTTGTGGGATCTAATTCAATACCTCTTCTACTGACTATGAAACCCAAAAGTTTACCTGACGGGACTCCAAAAGCGCATTTGGCCGGATTCAGCTTCAAATCGTACTTCCGCAACCTCTCAAAGAATTTCCTCAAGTCTCGCACATGATCGCCTTGAGTTCTGGATTTGATGATCACATCGTCCACGTACACCTCTATTTCCTGATGCATCATGTCGTGGAAAATGGCAGTCATAGCTCTCATGTATGTTGCTCCTGCGTTTTTCAAGCCGAATGGCATGACTCTGTAACAGTAAGTCCTCCAAGGTGTGGTAAAAGCAGTCTTCTCGGCGTCCTCTTCATCCATCAACACTTGATCATATCCCGCATAACAATCCACAAACGACTGTATCTCATGTTTGGCACAGTTATCAACAAGGATGTGGATGTTCGGTAAAGGAAAGTTATCTTTAGGACTCGCTTTATTCAAATCTCGGTAGTCAACACATACTCGAGTTTTTCCGTCTTTCTTTGGCACGGGCACAACATTAGCCAACCACGTGGTGTATTGTACCACTCGGATTACCCCTGTTTTTAACTGCTTAGTGATTTCTTCTTTGATTTTATCACCGATGTCAGTCTTGAACTTTCTTTGCTTCTGTTGCACTGGGCGACAGTCAGGGTAGATTGGTAATTTGTGCACCACTAGATCAGCTCCTAATCCCGGCATATCATCGTAAGACCAAGCAAACACGTCTTTAAATTCAAACAAAAGTTGGATTATTGCATCTCGTGTTTTCTCATCTGTGTGGATGCTTATCTTGGTCTCTCGGACCTCTTCATCAGTTCCCAAATTAACCGGTTCGGTGTCATTCAAGTTTGGCTTAGGTTTATTCTCGAAATGTTCCAATTCTCGATTTATTTCCCTAAAAGCCTCATCTCCATCGTATTCCGGTTCTTGGTTCATTATTTCCAGATTAGGTGGCGTGTTCGGATTTGAGCATGAGTTCCGCAAGCATGTCATGTTATTTAAAGCCGCATTATTAGGACTGAAAAGGAAGAATAGATAACAAAATTAGAAAGAATGCAAAAGTAAGGAAATATTTATTTTATTTTCTTGGAATTTTCTGAAAACAAACAAATTACATTGGGAAAACCAAAAATACAAGAAAACAAAGAAAAACATCCAAGCTACATCCTGAAGTAACTTGTGATGAAGGAAAAACGACAGGACAAATCTACCAAAACTCCCGCCTGATTGGGAAAGGCGTGGCTTTCCAATTTTGCAATTTAGCTTCAGGGCCCACATACAGCACCTCAGCGGTGCTTGTTCCTTCTCCCGATTGGACCATATTAACATCATAGAGCATTTGCCTCATGGCCCCACGTATGTCTTCAATTTCCTCCGCTGTAAAGACCTCGTCTTCTTCTTCTTCACTGTACTTTGGTTGGACAAAAGTTTGGTACAGATGTGGCAATGGTTGCGGCAGAACCCATCCTTTCTCCTTTCTCTTGTTGGCCCATCTTTCATCTTCAGGGGTTGGGCGAAAGCCCACTCCGAAAAACTTTTCAGCTACAGGTAAAGTTATCAGCTTCGGCACTCCTTGTAGGGACTTTCCCAAACCTTTTCCTGGCCGGAAGCCATGTTTAATCATTTCTTTCGCCACCATGATGGAGGCATTAGACAAAAAAGGTTGGGGGAGAGGGTTCCCTTCTTCGTGTTGATCTGCCAACACAATCTCGAAAGCTTGATAGACAATGTTTTTGCTTCCCGCTTCCGCTTCCAAGCAAGGGATGGATGGATCTCGATAAATTGATTGCTCATCTTCCCCGTGGACCACGATCTCTTGTCCCTTGTGCTCAAATTTCAACATCCGATGGAGGGTAGAGGGCACAGCTCCGGCCGCATGAATCCATGGTCTCCCTAGAAGAAAATTGTAAGAAGTGTCCATATCCAAGACTTGGAATGTCACTTCGAAGTCCACCGGGCCGATGGTCATAATTACATCAATCTCTCCGACAGTATCTCTTTTCACACCGTCAAAAGCTCGCACACATATATTGTTAGGCCGAATCCTTTCAGCTCCGATTCCTATGCGACCTAAAGTGGAAAGCGGGCATATGTCTACCCCCGAACCCCCATCAACCATGACCCTCTTCATATAGTAGCCTTCGCTTTTGACAGTCAAATGCAAAGCTTTGTTGTGGGCGGCACCCTCCAAAGGCAAATCAGCTTTATTGAAGGAAATCTGATTGATCGCGAAGAATCTTTCTGTCATTCTTTCAAGTTGTTCGGATGAAGTCTCAATAGGCACGTATGCCTCATTCAAGGCTTTTAGCAAAACCTTTTGATGTTCAGTAGACTTCATTAGAAGGGACAACATCGACACCTGCTCTGGGCATTTACGCAGTTGGTCTATCACCTCATAATCAGGCATTTGCATCTTTTGAAAAAGACCTCTGCCTCTTCAGCACTTACAGGTTTCTTCGACGGGAAACGCCTTTGTGTGGCGTTATTTACCTCCTGTGTGTTTAAGTACTTCTGTCCTAAGACACTCTCAGATGAATTTCCCACGATCTCTTTCCCTTTGCGCGTAACAAGTGTTCGTTGGTAGCTCCAGGGTACTGCGGATGGATCCGTCATTGGTTTTTGTTGCACGCGTGCAATAACCACAGGTTCATCTGGTTTTCGGGCCACATAAGTTCCCTTTGGCACATACATTGATGTTTCTCTCTTTAAATGGAACTTCTTGGGGGCACCTATGGACAATGGTTTTTCCACTCTACCTCGTGGGAGGTAAAGGACTCCGCCCTTCCGAGACGATGCTTTCAATTCAATCGTCTTTTCGGATTTGGTTTCAAGAGCTTCAACCTTTTTCCCCATTTTCTCTTGTTTCGGGGTAGCCTCAGGACGCTTCTCTATGTTGGCGATGGCGATTATCGCTTTCAAAGCTGGGTCAAATTCTTTGTCGTCACAAATCATCCCAATCACCGGTCCGTTGTTGTGGGCTGGTAATGGGTTGTTTGTCACATTTGGGATGTCTTCATCCGCGAAGACGATCCTCCCTTGATTGATCAATTCTTGCACTGCCTTCTTTAACGTCCAACAATTGTCAGTACTGTGTCCTTCAACACCTGAATGATATGCACAGTATATCCCCCTCTGGTAGGCAGGAGAGTCTGGATTCTGCCTGTTCTGCGGAACAGGCTGCAATAGGTTTTCTTGCCCGAGTTTTGGGAAAAGAGTGGAATACGGCTCCCCAATCGGTGTAAAGCTCGTTTTGGGTTGCTCACGGTGGCGAGCGTTATTTGGCCGTGGATTATACTGGTTTGGGTAAGGAGGTTGGTTTCTCTGGAATGGAGGTGGATTCCTGTTGGCTGGTGGCTGTGGCCGTGCCTGAGGTTGAATGTTCATGACCGCATAGGGTGGAGGCGGAGGAGCATAAGCCATGCCGTGATGTGGATAATAATGTTGGGGGACCCTGTCGGAGAATACCTGCCTTGAGGTTCGATATCTCCTGTCTTCTACCGCTGCCATAGCAGATTCTTCTTTCTTTTTGCTTCGGGGCATCCCTCCAGACCCGCCTTGAATGGCTTGGGAAGTTGCCCGAATGGCCGCTTGGCTCAAAATTCGCCCCGTTTTCAAGCCATTTTCTACCATTTCTCCGATCTTGATAGCTTCGGCGAAAGGTTTTCCCATCGCCGACATCATATTTTGAAAGTAATCGGGCTCTTGAGCTTGGAGAAAAGTCGTGACCATTTCAATTTCGTCCATGGGGGTTTCACCCTGGACGCTTGCTCTCGCCACTTGATGGCATATTCTCTGAAGCTTTCTGAGGGCTTCTTTTTAAGTTCGATAGAGAATTCCTGTCCGGCGCAATATCGATGTTGTATTGGAATTGTTTTACAAAATCTCTGGCCAGATCATCCCAGATGTGCCATCGAGATATGTCTTGATCCATATACCATTCGGATGCTATTCCGACCAAACTTTCTCCGAAGTACGCCATCAACAATTCTTCCTTGCCGCCGGCACCCCTCAATTGATTGCAGTATTTCTTCAAATGAGCGATGGGGTCGCCATGTCCGTCGTACTTTTCGAACTTTGGTGTCTTAAAACCTGATGGCAAATGGACGTGCGGGAACATGCACAGATCGGCGTAAGATACACTCTTCTGTCCACTCGGACCTTGCATGTTCTTAAAGCTTTGTTCCAAACTCCTCATTCTTTTTGCCATCTCCTCCTGCTCGGGGGTCTTTGGATTTTGGCTCGGTAGAAACTCATATCGAGGCGGCTGAGAATATGTGTTGGCTGCAACCTGGGTATGGTCCCGTGTAAGCGGTGGTGCTGGGAATGTAAAGGATGAGGAGTCGAAGAAAGGAGTATGTGCGGTGGGGTGCGTTGTGATTGGAACTGGCAACTCAACCGACGTTCTTGCAGATGTATCATGTGGTGTCACCCGAGGATGGGATGTGGAGGGTGATTCAGGAGAGGTTTGTAGCATTGGAATACCCGAACAGAGTAGGCGGGTAATTGATGGGGGTATTTGAAATACCGCTTGACCTGAGAAGAATTTCAGGGAACCCAGGGACCAGACTCGGGGGCTCTTTCCCGTTGTTCCAATCGTCCAACATCTCGAGCATGCAGCAACGCAGCATTCTATTCTCTTCCAAAGCTGCCGACTCAGTAGCCGGGATGGTTGCCAATGAGCTTTCCTCTGAAACGGGGATGGTTGCTAAAGGCATTTCTGAAGACATGTCGGCACCCTTTTTGATCTAGTGAAATAGGAATGAGTACTCTCAGGCTGCCGAACTTTTCCTTTGGACCTTGTGAAGTACGAATGTGGTGCCAGATTACCGCAAAGTCAACCACTTTTACTAAAACCTGGATTTTGGCAAACAAACGGTTAGTCTGAAACAACATAACAGATAAGTAATCTCACGTTGGGTGTGATGCACTTATACAGGTGATAATGTTGCTACATGTATTCGTTTGCGATGCGTCATTCCGGTTTGTATTTTCTTTCGCTTTCATCTTTCATCGATCTTCTTTTTCTCTTAACTTCTTTCCCCCCCCTTTTTTTTCATTTTTATTTTTATTTATTTATTTTTTTAGTGATGGTCGAATCTTATGTGGATTGCCTACGTATCATGTCCCCGCATGAATCAGACCGGACGTAGTTCGGAAACAATAGACATAAGATGAAGTGTTCATGAATTTTATTTCAACAAACTTAAAACTTGAAACACTTGCAAAATACAGCAATGGAGAAAAACTTGTAAAAGGACAAACAGACTCTAAAACAAAAGACTCTCCTAAGCATGTTCCAAAGCCTCGAATCTTTGCGCCCCGGGGGCGTTGTCTGGCCTTGCTGCAGTTCTTGGGGTGAGATCTTTCTGTATACTTTCCAATTCTGCCATGACTTGGTGGACACATTCCATGATTGAAGAAAAGAGGGCAGGCCGAGGTACTCGTTCGCAGTTCAAACACCTCATAGTAATGTAGTGCCCGATCTCATTGATCCTGGTTCCGATCATGTCTTTTTCTCTGAGCAGCTGCCCTATGTGCCCGTTCTTTGCCCCTAATACTTGAGAGTTGCCGGAGACATGGTCCAAGAGCCTATCTATTTGTCTTTCCATCCGTGCCATCAAGTTGTGACAACGGTCTCTATCTGCTTTAGCATCCTGGACTTGCCTGAGAGTTCGCTCTTTAAGAGTGGCATTTGCTTTTCTCAAATCAACGATGATCGCATCATAGTCTTTCTCTACTTGTTGTAGACGGAGTGCTTCTTGGTGGGCCGCTCTCTTCCATTTTGTTCGGACCGCAACCAAAGCCGCTTTTGCCTTCTCCAAGTCTTCTTGGTGTTCAAAGGCTTTTCTTTCCAAATCGTTTATCAGCATTTGATCACTCCGACTCCTCCTTGACCTTTCTGCGGCCAATTGCATCTCTTGAATTTGAGTTTGGAGTGCTTCTCTTTCTTGCTCCCAACCGGCCCTTTCCCGATCGAAGTCAGCCTGTTGTATGTCCATGGCCGCTTCCAGGATTCCTTTGTCTTCTTTTAAAGTGTTGATGCAAGATTGGAAATTTTGTGCTGTTTCATGCTCAACCTCCCTAACTCTGGCTTCTATTTCTCTCTCCCAATCGACGGCATACTTCACTGACCTTTCTAACCTTTGCTCTGGTATTGGTTGGTTGTGGAACCATTCAAGATAAGCGAGACTCACTTCTCCCCGTTCCCGATCGGCAACCATTTCGTTGATGTCGGAGAGTCGACTACCGAACCACACCTTCTGTGCATAAGTCTCCCTCGGGGTCTCTTCTGTCACAAATTCCCATACAAATGATCGCATATCCTCAATTGGGGCCATTTTCTGTTCTCTTCCCAGCTGCCGCATGACACGTAGCGGGGCATATGGTTGGAAACCCCCGAAACCCATTAATATGTAGAATGGGCGGTATGTCGACATATGCATGATTTTGGCGGAAGGGAACCAATAATAATTCCAGGTAAGTTGATCGGCTCTCAAAGAGTTGAGGAGTTCTTGCCAAGTCCTCAAGTCTCCTGGAAGGTTACAACGGGCGGCTCTGTTTGTATGACAGCGAATATAATTCAGCCAATCTGCTTTGAAGTTTATCACAATTGGGTGATGGTAGAGATGCTCTATAAACCACATTTGTAATAAAACATTGCAACCCTCAAAATAGTCTTGTCCTTCTTGGCACCGAGTTAAGGCCCGGAAGATGTCTCCTAGTATCATCGGAAGAACAGTGTGTTCCTCGTTACTCCGTAGATATGAGACCACCGCAGCTAAACGGATTCTGATGCGTCCACCACGTTCGGGAAAAACCATGGTTCCCAAAAAAGCGATCATGAAAGCATAGATTCTTAAATCTCCCCAAGCGTCATAATTTAGCTGGTTAACAAATTCGACGTTTGAGAATTTCCCAAACCCTTCCTTATCACCAAATCTGTCGTAGAGATAATCTAGTGGCACCCAACCGTTCTCCGGACAACCGAGGGGAACCCGCCGGAGACATAGCTTTTTCAAGAAGTTATTCACACTCATCTGCCTAGGAGCTGCAGGTCTCATCTTGTGCAAATCTCTTCCGAGCCCTGTGAGTCCGCCCAATTCTTCCAAAGTGGGTGTCATTTCACAATCCCGGAATTTGAACACATTGCTTGTTGAATCCCAAAAACTCACTAAGGCTCTGATCACATTTTTATCCGGTTTTATCATCATGATGTCCCGAAGAAATTTGAGGTGCTTGTGAACTTGATTTCTTTCCCAAGCTGAAAAACTAGTCCACCATTTACGGAGCCGATCTGGGGTTTTGTCCTGGACCATGAACATAGGTGGCATTTCGTCTCTCACCCTTTTCTGGCCGATTCGTTGCGAGGAAGTCATGCTGATCCTAGAAAAGATAAAAATGGATTTAAGATTTTTTTTTCAAAAATTTTTTTTTTTTTTTATTATATATAAAAAAAACGAATCTTGTTAATACGGCCTTTCAGCACTTGAAGAAGATTTGAAGGCTGTATAACAGGATACCAATGTGATGTCTATATTCCGTTTTGCAAAATTAGTCCTCCGGCGCCCCTTTTGAGGCGTTTGGCTATTTTTGCAAAATTTCCTAACTCTCGACTAAGAACAAAAAATCCTAATTCTAATATTTTTTTTTATTATTGTTTTTTTTTTCTTAAAAAAAATCAGTATTAGTTGAGCCCGATATGGGTTGCCTACGTATCTCATTTTTGGTGAGAATCAAACTTGCGTAGTTCGAAAATAAAGCACTAAATCATTTTAAGAAAAGAAAACAAACTATTTTTAAACAACATTTCTAAAACAAATTATTTTCAAAGGAACTAGGAAAATTTATTTGGAAATTTATTTTCAAAGAAACCAAACTATTTTTGTAAAATTAAAAAAAAAAATTTTTTTGCATTTTTCAGAATTTATTTTTAAAGAACTAACTATTTTCGTAAGATTAAGAAAATTTATTTAAAAAAATATTTTTTTTTCAGAACTTATTATCAAAGAACTAACTATTTTCATAAAATTAAGAAAATTTAGTTTGGAATTTTTTTTTTTTTTTTTTTTTTTTTTTTTTTTTTTTTATTTATTTTTAAAGAACTAACTATTTTCATAAAATTATTTTAACTATATACCCTGACGTTTTCCACTTCTTCCTCTTTTTAACAAACCGGTCGGCATGTAAGATCGAAACAAATAAATGCACACAAAAAGATGCAACAAGTTGGTCTTTTTTGTTTCAGGTACACCTGTCTTAGACAGGCCCAACCCCCGTGTTGAGCCTCCTAAGTCAAATATGCACATGATGCAAATAAACGTTCCTATCGGGGATCCGGCATAAGGTCTTGTTATTCTAAGTCATCATCCTGTTGGAAAAAGTGTCTAGACTGGCTTTAACTCGAGCGGACAACTCGAGCCGAAGAGTGTCGGTGCACCGGTAGCATGGCTTTCCGGCTTAATTGACAAAACTCTCCGCCTAAACATGTGTGACTACAAAATCCTTCACCGGGTGCCAAGCACCACAGATATCTTGAGAAAAACGGGCTATGTCCAGCAAATGCCCGGTATTATATTTCAAAAGACTCAGAAGAGAAAAAATGGGTATCGGCACAATTTATATACAGTTCACGAAATATCAAAGCGGTAAAGCAACATTTAGCATATAAAATATAAACATGTAATAAAATCAGATAATAAATAAGCCAAATAAAATAATTATTCAAAGCTCGAATTCTTAAACCCCGAACCGGTAGTCCTGAGTTTTATTCCCCAGCAGAGTCGCCAGAGCTGTCACACCTCCTTTTGGCGCGCCCCCTACCCCGGGTGGATGCGCGAGGGAGTTTTTCCAATTTAAGTGACAATATTCGAAACGGGATTATTTATTTATTTCAGAGTTGCCACTTGGAATAAATTATGGTGTCCCAAGTCACCGATTTATTTAAATCCCAAATCGAGGAAATTTTCGACTTTCCAAATGAAGTCTGCGAACCAGAAATTCTAAGTAAGGAATTCTGTTGACCCGAGGGAAGGTGTTAGGCACCCCCGGATCCCGTGGTTCTAGCACGGTCGCTTCAATTATTCTAAATGGCTAAAATTATCTGATTTTAAAAAATGTTTATAAATTATATGCTCTAATTAAACTTCAAACCGCTCTTTTAATTTGAAACCGGACCCAAAGAAAACAAAAAAAAACTAATTACAAACGGACTTGGATTTTTGACAAATAAAAATAAAAAGGTATCCGAATTACTTACTTTGAAACTATGCTGATTAAAGAAAACATTGTAAAACAACTAAACTAAAAAAATTAATTTATTTAACATGATATCTCTTAAAATTATTGTCAGTTAAAGAATCATACCAAATGATGTGTTATTTCTTAGCTTTTAACTTATGGCTGGGGATTGAATGAAAAGATGTGAACTAGTAGAAAATTGACCAAAATATACAAAAAATAGAATTAATTCGTCTTGGTTAATTATTTAGCCATGAGGTTGTCTACTTTGGATTTCACTATCCTCAATATGACATTAATTGACAAAATCGAAATTATATGATTAAAGTGACTAACATTGTTATCTAAAAGCATTGTCTAACTTATCCTTGCTTGCTTGATTATGAATAGACTTCAAAAGAAAAAGAAAAAAAAATTCAAGGTAAAAGAAAAATTTGAAATGATTCCAAACATCTTATATTAATAGCTAAACTTTAAACTGAACCAACATCTTGAACATGCTTGAACCATTTGACTTTAAAACAATTACCTACAAAATATCAAAGGAATTCCAATCCGTATTGGCTAGTTTTGACTTACACGGGTCCTGAACATTTACTAACAAGAATAGAAACTAATCAAACACAAATGAAAAATTAAAGTCTATTCTAATCAATAGTCCCAAAATAAACCAAGTTTACAATGACGAACAATACAAGCCCGGCGGATTTTTTGTCTCAATTCGTACATGCCGAAGCAAGAGCTAAGTAGACATACAAGACTATGTGCATTTTTAATCCTTTAAACAAATAGTTACATAATATCTATTTGTTTTGCTAATAGACTTTAGTTTGATAGATAGCCAAATAGGGTCATTTATATAATCGCTAAAAAAAAAAGATTCAAAGAGTAGCTCTTCATTTCATTTCTAGTACAATAGTGCACAAATCCAAAAGACGTGTACCTGGATTTCAAAATCGAGCAAGAAAGGAGTCAGCAACAGTAGGCGACGACAACCAAACAACCAAACTAAACAACAACAGTAGTGGCAATTCTCGGCTAGAAATCCAAGAGAACAACAACCAAAACACCAAATCCCAGGGATGTTTTGACGAACCAAAACAAAGAAACCAGAAACAACCAGAAAGAAACAACAGAACAAGTTTGGCGAAGAAAACTAGATGTGTTTTCAAACTGAAACAAACGAAACAGGTTTTGTTTTCAACTAAAAGACTGCTGGATGTGTTGAAATCAGTGGAAAATTTAGTTTTTCAAATGTGTCTAGAGTATCTTTTCTGTGTGTTCAAAGTGTTTACTCTGTGAAACAGTGTGTGTATATTTTTCAGAGTGTTTCTGTGTGTGTGAGTGTTCTGCCAGTGAGCCTCTCTATGTGTGAATGTATACTGCCAGTCTATCTGTGAGTGTGTATCTGTATATGTAGCTCTCAAAATTCAGACCTTCCCCTCTTAAACCCTTGTCCCAGCCTGTATTATTCCTTGCACAATGTAACCAATTAATCTTTTTTTAGATAACATCCCATGTGCTCTCTTCCTTTTACAACCTGATCAAACACTCAACAAAGTTAAAAATACTCATTATTATCCTCACATTCTCCGATTATTCCACCCTGATTTGTCTAAAGGTGGGATTTATAATTAATCAAATCCTAAAGGTGCAATAGAGATGGAAAACACTGCTGTCCAGCAGGTTTTAAACAACCAGTTCATGTGCAATGCACTCTTTGAATCAGCTTTTGGCTTTCAAACTCTAGACTAAGACAGCTATATCCAAATTAGTAGCTAACTTATAATCCTAATTCAATTCAAATAATGAATTTGTAATCAAATTAACGACTCTAAGTTCTGTTTCCAGGTTCTAACAAACAAAACTACGAAACTACACGACAACATTCGATTAGCCGATTACGACAACCACAATCAATAACACACAATCGATGAACAAGTTCCCATTTTTTAGCACTTAGGCCGAGAGAAAAAAAAAATGAAAGAAGCAAGAATGTTATTCGACTTCAATAATCGACTCGAATACACACACTTATCAACAAACAACAATCAATCGATTACGATACGTACAATCGATAAACAAAATCTCAAAACAGTGAATCCAAGGATTTCGGCCAAAACAGTCCAAAACGAAGAATTGGCTATCCGACGAAGTATCGAATCGAGTTCTTATTTTATAGCAACATCATTCATAGCAATCAATCAGAAACAACAAATCGACCAAATAAAACGGTCCCAAATAGATGAAGAAAAACAGAGAATTGATGAAATCACAACAAAAATCAATAACAAACGAAAAACTACTAAAGCGACGAGTATAATTAAACAAAAATAGAGAAGAAAAAAGAAATACCTTGAAACAAAAGAAATGGAGACTCGGCCGACTTGGGTCTCGTTCATTCGAGGTCGAAAGGACCTTAATTGAAATGTTTTCAAATGAAAACAATCCAATTAAGGTCTATTAGACCCCAATTCCCCTTTGAATTTAAACGAAAAATCCCTAATTCAAATCTAGGGTTCTTGAACCTTGGTTTTGGGGCTTGACGACTTCCGGCCAGATTCGAATCAAACTAACGGGGGTTTGATGATTAGGGAGGTCAGGGGAGTGTTCGGGGTGAGTTCGGACTCGATTGGGGTTGGTTTCAATTTTGTTCAAACCTTCAAAAGAAGATTCGAGACCATGTAAGTTGATTCGAAGCAAATGGTTAGTATATTAGGCTTGAGGGTGGCTAGGTGGTTTCAAAGGTATTAGTTTGGTGGTCGGCGGCGTCGTTGCCGCCGGGTTTTGGGTGGAGGTGAGAAGAGGCGGCGGCTAGGGTTTCGTTTGTGGGAGAAGACGAGATAGGGATTGGGTTGGGGAATTTTGGAATGAAAACGGGTTTGGGTATTGGGGGGTCTCTTGGTATATTAAAAATCAAGGTTTAATCTTAGCCGTTGGATTATAAGAGTCCAACGGCTCAGATAAAAAGGGGGTGATGGGGCGGTTCGGGTGTGGGGAACGGGTCACAGAGACGGACTGGGCTGGGTAAATGCTTTTGGGCGGGTATTTGGATGGGTATAAGGGTGTGTGGTTTGGGCTTGGGTGAATTGAACTGGAGTTGGCCCAAATCCGATTTTTCTCTTCTTGTCTTCTTTTCCTTTATCTTTTATTTCTTTAAACTCCTAATTTAAAAAAATCAAATTTTAGATTAAATTGAGAACCAAAAATTATCTTTACAAATACAAATCAATTCTTAATAATAAATATCGCACACACAATTAAAGCACAAAAAATAAAATCACACAATTGGATACTAAATAGCGAAAAAAATGCAAAAGATACATAATTTTTGTTATTTTCATTTTCGTAAAAAAAATTTATTTTACTCTAAATTACAAACATGAATTTATATATAAAAAAAATGCAAATATTTTGTATTTCATTTAAATACAGAAATGCGCACACAAAAATGCAAATAATAAGAGAAAAACAACACACAAAATCACAAAGATCACGCTCAACACAAAACTATTTTATTTTGAATATTTTGGGAGTAATTCTTACGTAGGGCAAAAAATCACGTGCTCACAACCCGCACAGTCCACATTTTACCTACAAAATCATTCGATTATTAGGCATTAAAAGGGCAGTATATTCCCTAAAACGGGCTAAAATTAATGAGAGAATCTTGGTGTTAATTGATTCTATATTAAATTTAATTTTTAAAAAGGGAAAGGAGATTTCTCATCTACGTATTTTCTCTAGAACTACAATTCAAATTCCCGGGAAAAAAAAAAAAGAACAATTCAAATTTTCAAGTTTCAACAACGCAAAGTTGAAAAAATTTGTTCTTCCATATATTTTCCACTATTGATAGCCATTAAAAAGCTTGAAAGCTTTGAATTCAAATTTGGGTTTTCAAAAATCATTATTTGTTTGGATTGGGTGTTGTTGTAAATAATTCAGAATATGTTTAGTTTATATCTCAATTTTGAGGGGTTTTGGTGAAGATTAGACTTGGTTTTGACTGAATTTCATATTCAAGAAGAAGAAGAAGAAGAAGAAGAAGAAGAAGAAGAAGAAGAAGAAGAAGAAGAAGAAGAAGCTGAGCGTTAGTGGAGAAAATTCTCAAAGGGCCATTTAGAGGTTCGTTCCCAAGATAACGTTCATTTCCCGAATAAGTTACATCACGCTTCTTCTATTAGAGTTACTTTCACACTTCATTTATTTTCACAGACTTTCCTAAGAATGTTGAACTTAGTCCTCCGGTTGGTGACAAGGACTTGCCTACTGATTCTTCTGTGTTGGGCTAGCTGGAGGCTACAAGAAGAGAGAAGAAGAAGAAGAAGAAGAAGAAGAAGAAGAAGAAGAAGAAGAAGAAGAAGAAGAAGAAGAAGAAGGAAGAAGAAGAAGAAGAAGAAGAAGAAGAAGAAGAAGAAGAAGAAGACATATTTGGTGAAGATTAGACTTGGTTTTGACTGAATTTCATATTCAAGAAGAAGAAGAAGAAGAAGAAGAAGAAGAAGAAGAAGAAGAAGAAGAAGAAGAAGAAGAAGAAGACATATTTCCAGACATTGTAGATAAATTATAGTTAAATTATAGAATTATAGATATATTGTAGATAAATTGTAGATAAATTATAGATGAATTGTAGATTGTGAAGACGAAATCTTTTACAAATCTTCTACAATTATGTTGAAAATGTCAATTATGCTCCAATTGAAATGAGAATTTGGATATTAAAATTCAATGTATCCATTTTGTATATATCTTGTTGATAAATTGTAGATTATTTGTATTCTGATTGTAGATGCATTATTTTCTATTTTCACAAATCCAAAACGACTAAAGCTTCTACAAAATCTTCTGCAAAAAATAGTCTACAATTTATCTACAATTTTTCTAATTTGACTACAAAATATCTACAAATTCTGGAAATATGTCTTCTTCTTCTTCTTCGAGTTTCAATCGACTGTGTTAACCAGTAACCTTCAACCACTACCCAAAAAAAAATTGGTCAATCAATTTTGAACTCTCTGCTATTATTATTTTCAGTGAGAATACAAGCGGTTCGATCAAAGAATTTAATATTTTCTTGTGAATCTAAAAATATGGCATTCTTCGACGGTAGTGGGCAGTTGGGGATGATCAACGAGAGGAAGCATAGGAGCATCGTAAGTTTTGTGTGTTGTGAATAGTTGAGATAAAAGGAAAGAGAAAGTGGGGAGATACAGTCCTATAATTATGCATAATATAAATGAACCCTTAATTATATCCCTAATTTGAATTATGGTATATAAATGGTAATTTGGTATGTTTAAATGTAATAAATACAAACCTTAAACATTGGGGGTAATAAGATTTCATATATGATATAGGTAGGTAAAAATCCCTTTTTTAATTTGGGCAAGCTGATTTGGGGATCAATTTATCCAATTCCAAGAAACTAATTCTCTTATATTCCTCCTCTTTTATTTTCAATTTCTTTTCTTTTTCTTTTTTTTTTTTAAATTACAAAATCCTAAATTATCTAAAATGTGAAATAAAATAATTATAAAAATTATAAAGAACACTTAAATCAAAATTAAAAGAGAAAAATCCATAAGCTAAAAATTAAAAGACAAAAATGTGTAAATGAGCTATTTTCGTGATTCTCAATTTTTTTTATAAAGGAAATAACTACCGGTTGATCCAAAAAAAAATTAAGAATAAAGCCTAAATGCCATGCGTGATATTTTTGGTATTTTTCATGACTTAAACATGCACAAAATGCATAAAATTCTACAAAAATTCCTAAAATGGCAAATAATTAACAAAAATCTATTTTCTTGGAATTATATAGGAGTATTTCGTATCGGAAAAAAAATACGTGCTCACAAGTATTTTTCGGATTTTAAACAGTGTTTTTGTTCAGATTTATCTTTACATGAAAAGTGACTAAATTTTAATTGAAACTGTGGCTATTTTTGAATGACCACTTATAAATCTGGTTATTTTTGAATTTATCCCAAAATAACCTAAAGTGTAATGGATGATGATTTTAAATCATAGCCAAAAGTATTTTCTGGCTTGGCGTAACACAATATTGAGAGCAGTCAGTAGTTGGAGAATGTGTTATGCTAAGTCATCAATTGGTTGCTCCTCTAGTCGAAACATCGTGCCCTTTTTTTTTTGTTGATTAGGTAACTAATACTTTTGCATATGCGATACATGATGACGAGTAGGCTAGCATGTGGGTTGTACCTGTCAGCTTTGAGCTGTCGAGTGACGATTGCTCCATCTCTTTAAAAGGGACGCGGAGGGCCTGTCTTAAAATAAAGGGGGCTGGCGGGCTGGGTTTGCTTAACCGGATATGTAGAATTAAAATCTTTGTTGCATGCAAATCTTTCTACCGGAATTATTCTTACTCCCCTAATTTTTACTTTATGCCAGGCTAATTCCCCCGTTTGTCATGACGCGTGGAGTAAATATGTGCCATTTTTTTCTAACAATAAGTCTACGAGTGACCCCATAATATATTGACAAGACAGGTTGCTCTTATAGTAAGCAACCTCCACTTCCAATCAAGGGGTTGTGAGTTCGAGTCTCTCCAAGAGCAAGGTGGGAAGTTCTTGGAGGGAAGGATGTCGGGAATCTATCTGGAAACAGCCTCTCTACCCCAGAATTGGTAGTAAGGTCTGCGTACATACTACCCTCTCGAGACCCCACTAAGTGGGATTATAGTGGTTGTTATTGTTGTTGAGTGTTTGTTATATAAATTTTAAAAACTTTTTTTACTATCAAATGTAAATAATTTTTTGTGCGGGTTAAAAGTAATAACAATCCTTTACGGGGTCGTTAATTGCATAACTTAAAAAAAGAAGGTATAAGATATCCCGGTACTAATTACCCTATAACTTATCCATGTGCTAATTTACTAACCAAACAGGCGATTCTGCAGTGAAGCTATTACTGTCGTATGATAAGAGATACACTCTTCAAATTGCAGATTAGACTTATCATCCTGATTCAACTCTGTGTTACGAAATACACCCATCAAGTGGAAGAGATGTTTGTTTCTCTTTGATGATGGTGTCAGCAAATCGGTTCTTCAACATTGCAGCACGTAGCGCATTGCTCTGGGAAAGAATTCATTGTTTTTATAAGGTAGAAAAGATGGATGTCAACCTATTTTCAGAAAACAGTTATCGGCAAATTATAATTGAGTTGATTTGGAGTAAAAAGATGAAATGGCAGAAGGAGGGCAAACAAGATACTCACCGTTACCATATGTTGACTTACTTGCTCTAGATATGGTTTCTTCTTAATAACGGTTACATCGGCAACCTGCATATTACAGACATCAAATTAACATTTTATTGAGCATGGTATTCGATAAATATAAGAAATAACTTCAGCTGAGATTTGAACTTATCTATACCAATCAAAACATTATCCTGATCAATAACTGCAAGAATTTGACAGGAGATGGGGGAGACTCCATCTTCTGCATCGCGTCAACTGCGATCAATTGTCCTTGGTTTCCTGAAACACCAAATATAAATTTATATAAATGCTTTCATCTCACAATTGTAATTTTTTGTTCCCTCACACACAAGCAATAAATAGAAAATTATAAACCTTTTATTCTCTCGTTTATAAGAAAACTTCAAAATGTTACCAAATTAGACATAGAATTCAATAGACCGACAAACTTTCTTGATAACCTCTGGAAGAATTGTCATTAGAATATTCTTCAATTTCTCTGTTAAAAACTATGTTTATCACTTGACCGCATAAACTTTACCATCATGCTTTTCCCATAACAAAGGTATACATGCTTAGCATAATCGGACGGTCAGAGAAGAAACAAAATTGAACCAAATAAATACGAAAAAGATGATTGCTCACAAAAATTCTTATGTGCTCTTTCTATGTAGCCAGAAGCAGAACACGAAAACTTTTCGGCAGGGAGATGTTGACAATATAATAGAAAACGGGAATGGAAAATAGTATCAATTAATCAGTTTTATGATACTAACTATTAAATCCAACTATGATTCTACGGTTATCGCTTCATATTATAATTTGTTTTGCCAATGTGAACTATTTCTATAAAGAACCATATAAATCTCTCTTCTGTAGTAGTTTTAGTGTACTTCTTGAATATGTATCCTTTTCAAGACAAAAAGATTAATCTGCTACGATTTAGCGACCATAGTAACAAAATGTCCTGAGATTCAGATAAAAAAAAATTGGCTAAAAATGTAGGAAGTACTCGATTGTTATAGTTTACATGTAGTTTCCCAATTTCTGTGTTTTTCATGACAAAAAGATTAATCATGTCTGTACATTTGGTTGAGGTCTCGGGGGCCTCGGGGTGACTTCGGGTGGTTAAACGGAGAATTTTTTAGTGTTGGTTCAGTTTTGGATTTGTTGGTTCTGTTGTTTTCGCATTTGCGGAAAAGGGACCGCATAAGCGATTCCGCAGATGCGGCTAAATGATCGCAGAAGCGGACGTTGACTGGCTAGGGAGTTTTTGCAGAAGCGGACAAAAGTTAGCATAAGAGGTCCCGCTGGTGCGATTTATGGACCGCATAAGCGGTCGAGGCACCCAGGTGACTTCCGCAGAAGCGGAAGCGTTTCCGCAAAAGCGGTCATCGCAAGTGCGGTTTTGGACCGCAGAAACGGTCAGGTGGGATTTAGTGGAAAACTGCAGAAGCAGTAGAAAAACCGCATAAGCGATAACCGCAAAAGCGGTAGAAGAACCGCATAAGCGGTATTTTGGACCGCAAAAGCGAAAAGGCTTGGGCAGATTAAATTTAAGTCTTCTTCGCGAATTTTGTAAGAGCAAACATTTTGCACTTCGAACTAAGAGGGTTTTAGGCGATTTTTGAAAAGTGTTTCGAGGGCTATCATCAGGTATGGATTCTTAGACCTAAATTATGATATTATGGTTCAAAAACATGTATTAACACTGAAAACCCAAGGAAATTAAAGGCTTAAAATGGAGATTAGGGCTTGAAATTTAAGAAGGTGTAAACTTGTGATTTGGGGGGTCAAATGGACTCCGATTCTTGTGAACTTGATATGTATAGACTCGTGATCATATTGATGTAAAATTTTCTGGATTTCGAGAAGTGGGCCCGGGGCTTGGGTTTTTGCCAACTTCATGATTTTCAATGTTTTTCGAGTCTTATCGATTGGGTTATATCCTCTTAGCTTAATTTGACGTATTCGTTGTGGTTTTGGCCAGATTCGACGCGCGGGGAGGTTGATTCGAGAGGAAAGGGCATTGCGAGCTAGTCTTTGGCCAGCTAGAAGTGAGTACTGTATGTAAATGCTGCTCTGAGGGTTTGTAACCCCGGACTTTCACATCGTAACGCTATATTGAGGCGTGACATGCATTCCATGATGATTGCGGGGTCATTTACTAACGGGAATTGAGACTTAGTCCATCTCGAGTGTTAATTTTCTATTATATGGGCGATTGTGACGCATACCTTGCCATTGTGAATTTTGCTTATTGCGGTGTTTGGGGCCTTGTGCCGACCTATAGAATCTTTAGGGGATCTTATGTGTTGTACCTCGCTTGTGTACATATCACATATTCTCAGTCATACTTTCCATTAATGAAATAATAAAAGAACTATGTTTTAATCATAAACATTAAATGAAAAAGGATAAGAGGGCTGAGACCCCGATTGTACATCATGCCCGATTGGCTATGCATTGTTGACTGAGATGGGTCGAGGACCCGACTGTGAGGATGATTTTTCCTGTCATGGATCGGGCTGCGCGCCACAGCAATGATATGATATATTGATATTGAGGCCGTGAGCCGAATGATGCCACGACATGGCAGATATTGGGCTTGGGCTGTAGGAGCCCCTTCGGAGTCTGTGCACACCCCTAGTGAGCGTCGTCGATATTAAATAAGTGGAGCGAGCTGCACGCCGCAGCGGGTACTAGTGCGTACCGTTATATGTGTTGCATTATTTCATGCATTATTCCTTAACTGTATTACTTGTCGTATACTATTCCCACTGTTTTGGATATGAACTGCTAGATATAGAGTACCTTGTGCATTTTCTGTGTTTTCTTACTTTCAAATTGTAGTTATATTTATTACTCACTGAGTCAGAGTACTCACATTACTTCCTGCACCTTGTGTGCAGATCCAGGGCAGTCTCAGGCCGAGTAGATCCAGTTGATCCAGAGTTTCTATTTGGGGAGTATTTGAGGTAGTTGTAGGGCATTCGCGGCCGACGATTCTCCCTTCTATCCTTGTCTTTTATTTTCCGCAAGTCTCAGTTTTGTTGAAAAACTTTGTAGTACAATGTTATTCTGTATCTAAGAGGCTCATATTCGTGACACCGGGTCCTTGTTTGGGCTGTATTAGTATTTTGTTAAATTGACCTGCACTATTATCAGTATTTAAAACCTTTGACATAGTTGGATTTTATCTTTATCTGGTTAATAAACAGGATTGTTGTTGGTAAATGGTCGGGCTTCCCTAGCAGTGTGTTGGGCGCCATCACGACCGGGTTGGGGTTGTAACAAGTTGGTATCAGAGCCAAGGTTACTTGGTCTCGCAAATCATGAGCTGGTTTAGTAGAGTCTCGTAGATCGATACAGAGACGTTTGTATTTATGCTTGAGAGGCTGCAGAACCTTTTGGAAACTTCAAATTCTTGAAATTCTTGTCGTGCGGCTTTATTGGTCCAAGAACTAAATTTTTGTATTCTATTCTCTCGTAGATGGTGATAACCCGTGCTAGCAGACATGGTAGAAGGCCTCCATTGCCACCCACTAGAGGCCGTGGACGCGGCCATTGTCGTGGTCAAGGCAGAGCAGCAGGGGCAGCCCCCATTGACCCACCAGTTGCCCCCATGCAAGACTAGCCTCCAGCTGTAGAGACTCCAGCATCACCTGCTCAGGCACCAGCTGTGCCTATTGTGAGTTCGGGTCTTCAGGAGGCCCTAGCTCAAATTCTATCAGTTTGCACTGGCCTGGCTCAGGCCATCTCGACCACTACTTTCGCAGCTACTTCTTAGATCGGGGGTGGTCATCATACCCCCGTAGCTCGCACGCCTGAGCAGGTAGTACAAGGTTTGATGACACCAGAGGCGCCGCCAGCTCAACAGGTTTCCCCAGTTCAGCCAGTTGCCCCAGTTCAGCCAGTTGCCCCGGTTCAGGGTGATGGGGTTCCAGTTATTCTAGATGATGAGCAACTTCGTCTTGAGAGGTTTAGTAGGCTCTCAGCTCCTACTTTCAGTGGTGTTCCGGGCGAGGATGTCCAGGGTTTTCTCAACTAGTGTCAACTTATGCTTCGGACAATAGGGATCTTAGAGTCGAGCGGGGTATCATTTACTACTGTGACGACCCGGCCCGTCGTCACGGGAATTACCACCCCGTTATGTTGAAATTGTATGTTTTATGACTTTATATCAATGTTAAAGTCTATCGGGTGAGTTAGGAGTGAATTGGATTGAAAATGAGGCATATAGCCTTTGTGAAAGAAACTTGAATAAAGAAAGTCAACCCGGAGTTGACTATTTGGTTAGAGGGCTCGGAATCGGATTCTGATGATTCGGTTAGTTCCGGGAGGTGATTTGTGACTTAGGGGAGCGATCGGAATTGAATTTGGAGGCCCGCTGTAGAAATAGGCTTGAATTGGCTAAGGTTGAATTTTGGCGAAATCCGAACGGTAGGTGAGATTTTGATCCGGGGGTCGGAATGGAATTTCGACAGTTGCAGTAGCTCCGTTAGGTGATTTTGGATGTGCCTGCAAAATTTCAGGTCATTCGGACGTCGTTTGGTCGGGTTTTTGATCGAATGTGTAATTCGGAATGTTTTAAGGAATTTAGGCTTGAATTTGATGTGAATTATGGGTTTTGATGTTGTTAGACGTGTTTTGAGGATTGGAGCAAGTTCGAATAAGGTATTAAGATGTGTTGGTATGTTTGGATGAGGTCCTGGGGGCCTCGGGGTGTTTTCGGATGGTTAAACGGGAGAAAAATTGTGGAAAAATTGCAGGTTGGGATCCTCCTTCTGTTGTTTCCGCTCCTGCGGAATTTTGGACGCAGGAGCGTGTCCGCAGAAGCGGACGAGGTGCGCAGGAGTGGCTGGTTACACAGAAGCGGAAGTGATTCCGCTGAAGCGGCATCGCTGGTGCGAGCCAGTGATCGCAGAAGCGAAGGGGAGAAAATGGGCATGGTCCGCAGAAGCGGACATTTGACCGCTTGGGCGGGACCGCAGAAGCGGACAATGGTTCGCAGAGGCGGATGTTTCCGCAGAAGCGGAAGTTTCTTCGCAGAAGCGGGTGCGCTTAAGCGGCCCTTTGCTCGCAGAAGCGGAAATGGCCGTCCAGGCCTGGAACCGCTGAAGCGACCCTTTGGTCGCGGATACGGGCTCGTAGGAGCGGAAAATATTCCGCAGAAGCGAAAATCGCTGTAAGTAAGTGTATCAGAAGTTAGAAAAATTTCAGAACATTTCACACATTTTGGGTCTCGGCTTTAGAGGTGATTTGGGCGACTTTGAAGAGAAATTCAAGGGAAATCATCAGGTAATCAACTATGGACTTAAACTATGATTAGTATTGGTAATATTATGCAATTATATCATGAAAATGGAGGAATTTGGGGTAATTTATGGAGGATTTAGCCCTAGGCTTGAACTTTAGAAAATCAAGGTTTTGAATGGCCAAATGGAGTCCGAATTTGGTAAAATTGATATGCTTAGACTCGTATCGAGATGAGGATTTCGAATATGTAACTTTTGTAATTTTTCGACAAGCGTACCGAAAGTCGGGTTTTGACAACTTTGGGAATTTTGATGTAAATTGAGTTATATTGATTGGGTGTCGTCCCATTGGCCTAATTTGTTGTGTTTCTACTGTATTTGATCAGATTCTACGCGTGCGGAGCTTGATTCTCGTGGCAAGGGCATTGCGGAGTAGTCGTCGCGCCGTATTGAGGTGAGTAATAGATGTGGGTGATGACCGGCGGGTTCGAAACCCCGGTATACCACTTTGTGACGTTGTATAGCGGCGAGACACGTACTCTCTTGTGAGTGCGGGGTCGATTGTGATTGGGGACTATGGCTTAGTCCGACTTGTTGATACTGTGTTATGACATTGGCTATTCTTGAGCCGTCGAACCTCCTTCTCCGGATGGTTGCATATATATATATATTGTGATAATGGCCACTCTTGAGCCGAGGAACCCCCTTCTTGGGCGGTTGATTATACATGTGGGCCGTGAGCCAGTTATTGGATCCCGCGAGGATCGTTATCATGGTCTTATCATATAGACATGCTAGTTTACTACTAGTCCGCGGCTATTTTTGTTATTATGCTAATTCCAATCTCTGGAACTTGATATTACTATTTTCCAACTGAAAAATGATAAAAGAGAGTTTTCAAAAACTACTTTTGAGCCTGCGAGGCTGTATCTGCATATTAGCTGACTAGTAGTGGATCGGGCTGCACGCCGCAGCGAGGTATATGTTGGATCGGACCGCGCGCCGCAGGGATATCTCTATGAGATGTGCTTGGGCTGTAGGAGCCCCTCCGGAGTCTGAACCCCCACAGTGAGCACGGGTACCCAAAATTGGAGTCGGCTACGCGCCGTAGCGGTCATATCATGCATTGCATTGCATTTAGCTACATCTACTAGCTGTTATGCTATTTATTGGTATTTGTTGGTACAGGTACAGTGAATATTGATTCTATGACAGGGTAGCTGATTATAGTTTTACATAGTGCTTTATTGCGGATTTCTTATCTGCGCTGTCTTACCCCTGTTTATTACCACTGAGTCTGGCAGTACTCATTTTACTCCCTGCACCTTGTGTGCGGATCCAGGTACCTCTCAGCAGTGATCCGGTAGCTGTTCGAGGCGACATCTGTGGGATATTCGAGGTAGCTGCAGAGTCCGCAGGGCCCGATATTCCTTCTTACTGTCTTGATTTTGTATTGACTTTTCTTTCCGCACTTGGTATCTTGTAAACCTTTATACACTCATGTTCGGTAGAGGCTCATGACTCTTGACCCTTGGTCTATGGGAGTTGATGTATTATGGGACTTGGTTCCCCGTTTTCGTTACATATATCGCTGTTATTTCTTGAATTAATTTGCTTAAATGGGTTAAGGAGAGCTTCTAGCTCCGTGGTTGATATGGATTGGTCAGGCTGGCTTAGCAATGTGTTGGGCGCCATCACGACCGGATTTGGGGTCGTGACAAGTTGGTATCAGAGCCTAGGTTTACTAGGCCTCACGAGTCTTGAGCCGGTTAGTAGAGTCTTGTGGATCGGTACGGGGACGCCTGTACTTATCCTCGGGAGGCTGCGAACCTTTAGGAAAACTTCACTTTTCTTGAACTCTGTCATGCGATCTTGTTGTTCTAAGAACTGAACTTCTATATTCTATTCTCCTGCAGATGGCGAGAACGCGAGCTTCAGGACGAGGTGTATGACCTCCATTGCCACCTGTTAGAGGCCGTGGGCGCGGTCGTGCTAGAGGTAGAGGTAGGGCGGCCGAGGCGATGCCAGTCGACCCGCCTCGTTGTACCGGTTCGAGAGCGGCCCCCGGTGGTTGATGCTCCGGCAGCCCCGATTCGGGGCCGGACTATATCTATTGCTATTCTTGGTCTTCGGGAGACTCTTGCTCAAATATTATCGGTGTGTTCCGGATTAGCTCAGGTAGTTTCGGCTACCGCTACCGTAGCGACATCTCGGTCGGGGGTGGTCGGCGGACCCCGCAGCTCGCACACCGACCCGGTTGTTCGTGGACTTCGGACACCGGAGGCGGTCCCCGCTCGGGTGGTTGCACCGGTTATTCCTCCGACTGCACCAGCTCCAGCTCCAGAGCATATGGTTCAAGTTATGCCCGATGACGAGCAGCGTCGTCTTGAGAGATTTGGTAGACTTCAGCCACCCCATTTCGGTGGCGTTGAGGGCGAGGATGCCCAGGGTTTCTTGGATAAGTGTCAGAAGATGCTGCGTACGGCTGGTATTCTTGAGTCCAGCGGAGTTTCATTTACTACATTTCGGTTCACTGGTCCCGCATTTGATTGGTGGGAGGAGTTTGAGAGGCGTAGGCCTGCAAGAGCAGCACCTCTCACATGGCAGCAGTTCTCTACTCTCTTTCTAGAGAAATATGTACCTCGGTCTCGTCGCGAGGAGCTACGTCGCCGGTTCGAGTGGTTGATTCAGGGCGACATGTCTGTGACCCAATATGAGCTTAGATTCACTCAGTTGGCTAGGCATGCCACATGGATGATCCCCACTGATAGGGAGAGGATCGGGAGGTTCATTGATGGCCTCAACTACTCTATCCGTATTCTTATGACCGGCGAGCGAGTTCTGTCATCATCGTTTGAGCAGGTTGCCGATATGGCACGCTCCATCGAGGCGGATCGTCGCCGAGAGAGAGAGAGAGGGAGGCCAAGAGGCCTCGTGGTTCCGGTAGTTTCAGTAGTGCCCCATCTAGAGGGCATTCCCAGCAGAGCAGCACAGGTCGCTCATCTAGACCTTCTCATTCGGGCCGCCCTTAGCAGGGCCAATCTTTATTTAGTGCTCTCCCATCCCAGAGTGCAACACCTACTTCTTCAGCCCAGGGTTCTTCTGCGGCGAGGGGTTCCCTTCAATCCCCTTCTCCAGCACCAGGTAGCTATTATGAGTGTGGTGAGTTGGGCCACATGAGGAGGCAGTGCCCTCGACTTCGTAGGGACAGGGCTCAGCATAGGGATCATCCCTCCTCTTCAGCACCATCTCAGGCTAGTAGAGGTAGAGGTCGGTCTTCTCGTGGTCGCCCCAGAGGTGAGGAGAGGTCCAGTGGAGGTCAGTCATGATTCTATGCACTCCTTGACAGGCGTGATGTAGTTGCCTCCGACGTAGTGATTACAGGTATCATTTCTGTCTGTCGAGATGCCTCTGTTCTATTTGATCCAGGGTCCACAGATTCTTACGTGTCCTCTTATTTTGCACATCATTTGGGTGCGACTCGTGGTAGTCTTGATTTACCTGTTCATGTATCCACCCCCGTGGGTGATACGATTATTGTGGATCATGTCTATAGATCCTGTGTTATATCTATTGGGGGTCTGGAGACCCAGGCCGATTTGTTATTGTTGGGTATGGTGGACTTTGATGTTATATTGGGTATGGACTGGTTGTCTCCGTACCATGCTATATTGGACTGTCATGCTAAGATAGTTACGTTGGCCATTCCTGGTATTTCTCAGATCGAGTGGCGGGGTTCGACCGATTTCGTCCCTAGCCGTGTTATTTCGTTCTTAAAAGCTCAGAAGATGGTTGAAAAAGGGTGTCTATCGTACTTAGCTTTTGTGAGAGATGTGGGAGCCGAGTCTCCTAGCATTGATTCCGTACCTGTTGTGAGGGACTTCCCAGATGTATTCCCCTCAGACCTGCCGGGCATGCCGCCGGACAGGGATATTGATTTTGGCATTGACTTGGTGCCGGGCACTCAGCCTATATCCATTCCTCCTTATCGGATGGCACCAGCTGAGTTGAAAGAACTAAAAGAGCAGCTTCAAGAACTTCTGGATAAGGGTTTCATTCGCCCTAGTGTGTCTCCGTGGGGTGCGCCGGTATTATTTGTTAAAAAGAAAAATGGTTCCATGCGAATGTGTATTGATTATAGGCAATTGAACAAAGTGATAGTGAAGAACAAGTACCCTCTACCGCGCATAGATGATTTGTTTGATCAGGTTACAGGGTGCGAGGGTGTTTTCTAAGATCGATCTTCGTTCAGGCTATCATCAACTGAAGATCAGGGACTCGGATATTATGAAGACTGCATTCAGGACCCGATATGGTCATTATGAGTTTCTTGTGATGTCGTTTGGGCTGACCAACGCCCCAGCAGCATTTATGCATCTGATGAACAGTGTGTTCAAGCCTTATTTGGATTTATTTGTGATTGTGTTCATTGATGACATTCTAGTCTACTCCCGTAGTCAGGAGGAGCATGCTCAACATTTGAGTATTGTGTTGGAGAGATTGAGGGAGGAGAAGCTATATGCTAAATTCTCCAAGTGCGAGTTTTGGCTCGAGTCCGTAGCATTTCTGGGGCATGTGGTGTCTCGTGATGGTATTCAGGTTGATCCGAAGAAGATAGAGGCGGTGCAGAGTTGGCCTAGACCGTCCTCAGCTACAGAGATCAGGAGTTTTCTTGGTTTGGCGGGATATTATCGCCGGTTTGTTCAAGGATTTTCATCCATTGCTTCTTCATTGACTAAATTGACCCAGAAGGGTGCACCATTCGTGTGGTCGGATGAGTGCGAGGAGAGCTTTCAGAAGCTCAAGACAGCTTTGACCACGGCTCCAGTGTTAGTATTGCCATCAGCTTCAGGTTCATATACCGTTTATTGTGATGCCTCGAGAGTGGGGATAGGTTGTGTGTTAATGCGGGAAGGTAAGGTAATTGCTTATGCTTCTCGGCAATTGAAGCCACATGAGAAGAACTATCCTGTTCATGATTTGGAGCTAGCCGCCATTGTTCATGCATTGAAGATTTGGAGGCACTATTTGTACGGTGTGTCTTGTGAGGTGTATACCGACCATCGTAGTCTCCAGCACTTGTTCAAACAGAAAGACCTTAATTTGAGACAGCGGAGATGGCTTGAGTTGTTGAAGGATTATGACATTACTATATTATATCATCCGGGGAAGGCCAATGTGGTGGCCGATGCTTTGAGCCGGAAGGCGGTCAGTATGGGGAGCTTGGCATATATTCCAGCTGAGGAGAGACCATTTGCTTATGATGTTCAAGTGCTAGCCAATCGGCTAGTGAGGTTAGATATTTCGGAGCCCAGCAGGGTATTGGCTTGTGTTGTATCTCGGTCATCTCTATATGATCGTATTCGTGAGCGCCAGTATGATGATCCACATTTGGCTGTCCTGAGGGACAGAGTTCGGCATGATGATGCTAGAGATGTCACCATTGATAGTGACGGCGTATTGAGGATGCAGGGCCGGATATGTGTGCCCAATGTTGATGGCCTTCGTGAGTTGATTCTGGAAGAGGCCCATAGCTCGCGCTATTCAATCCATCCAGGAGCCGCGAAGATGTATCAAGATTTGAAATAGCACTATTGGTGGAGAAAGATGAAAATGGACATTGTCGGACATGTAGCACGGTGCCTCAACTGTCAGCAGGTTAAGTACGAGCATCAGAGGCCCGGTGGTGTATTTCAGCGCATTGTTATTCCTGAGTGGAAATGGGAGAGGATCACTATGGACTTTGTTACTGGACTCCCTCGGACGGCGAGGAAGTTTGATTCTGTATGGGTGATTGTGGATAGACTCACCAAGTCAGCTCACTTCATTCCAGTTAGTACTACCTACTCATCGGAGCGGTTGGCATTGATCTTTATTCGAGAGATTGTTCGGTTGCATGGAGTGCCAGTGTCTATCATATCCGACAGGGGTACTCAGTTCACTTCTCAATTTTGGAGAGCATTTCAGCGAGAGATGGGTACGCGGGTTGAGTTGAGTACAGCATTTCACCCCCAGACAGACGGACAGTCTGAGCGTACTATTCAGATCTTGGAGGATATGTTGAGAGCTTGTGTGATTGATTTTGGTGGTTCGTGGGACGAGTTCCTACCACTTGCTGAGTTTGCCTACAACAACAGTTATCAGTCGAGTATTCAGATGGCCCCGTATGAGGCATTGTATGGCGAGCGGTGTAGATCCCCCGTGGGATGGTTTGAGCCTGGTGAGGTTAGATTGATAGGGACTGAGTTAGTCCAGGATGCTCTAGATAGAGCAAAGTTGATCCAGGAGAGGCTTCGTACAGCACAGTCTCGTCAGAAGAGTTATGCGGACCGTAGAGTTCGAGAGTTGTCTTTCATGGTTGGTGACAGAGTATTGGTGAAGGTTTCACCTATGAAGGGTGTCATGCAGTTTGGGAAGAAAGGGAAGTTGAGTCCCAGGTATATTGGTCCTTTTGAGATACTCGGGAGAGTTGGAGAGGTGGCATATGAGTTGGCCTTGCCGCCCAGCTTATCCAGCGTTCATCCAGTATTCCATGTGTCTATGCTCCGGAAGTACATTGGAGATCCGTCTCATGTATTAGATTTCAGTACCATTCAGCTTGATGGTGATCTATCCTATGATGTGGAGCCTATTGCTATTTTGGGTCGTCAGGTGAGAAAATTGAGGTCCAAAGAGATTGCATCGGTTAAGGTTCAATGGAGAGGTCGATCCGTGGAGGAGGCCACTTGGGAGATCGAGCGGGAGATGCAGAGCAGATATCCTCACTTGTTTGAGACTTCAGGTATGTTTCTTGACCCGCTCGAGGACGAGCGTTTGCTTAAGAGGGGAGAATGTGACGACCCGGCCCGTCGTCACGGGAATTACCACCCCGTTATGTTGAAATTGTATGTTTTATGACTTTATATCAATATTAAAGTCTATCGGGTGAGTTAGGAGTGAATTGGATTGAAAATGAGGCATATAGCCTTTGTGAAAGAAACTTGAATAAAGAAAGTCAACCCGGAGTTGACTATTTGGTTAGAGGGCTCGGAATCGGATGATTCGGTTAGTTCCGGGAGGTGATTTGTGACTTAGGGGAGCGATCGGAATTGAATTTGGAGGCCCGGTGTAGAAATAGTCTTGAATTGGCTAAGGTTGAATTTTGGCGAAATCCGAATGGTAGGTGAGATTTTGATCCGGGGGTCGGAATGGAATTCCGATAGTTGCAGTAGCTCTGTTAGGTGATTTTGGATGTGCCTGCAAAATTTCAGGTCATTCGGACGTCGTTTGGTCGGGTTTTTGATCGAATGTGTAATTCGGAATGTTTTAAGGAATTTAGGCTTGAATTTGATGTGAATTATGGGTTTTGATGTTGTTAGACGTGTTTTGAGGATTGGAGCAAGTTCGAATAAGGTATTAAGATGTGTTGGTATGTTTGGATGAGGTCCCGGGGCCTCGGGGTGTTTTCGGATGGTTAAACGGGAGAAAATTGTGGAAAAATTGCAGGTTGGGATCCTGCTTCTGTTGTTTCCGCTCCTGCGGAATTTTGGACGTAGGAGCGTGTCCGCAGAAGCGGACGAGATGCGCAGGAGCGGCTGGTTACGCAGAAGCAGAAGTAATTCCGCTGAAGCGGCATCGCTGGTGCGAGCCAGTGATCGCAGAAGCGAAGGGGAAGAAAATGGGCATGGTCCGCGAAGCGGACATTTGACCGCTTGGGCGGGACCGCAGAAGCGGACAATGATGCGCAGAGGCGGATGTATCCGCAGAAGCGGAAGCTTCTTCGCAGAAGCGGGTGCGCTTAAGCGACCCTTCGCTCGCAGAAGCGGAAATGGCCGGCTAGGCCTGGAACCGCTGAAGCGACCCTTTGGTCGCGGATACGGGTGCATAGGAGCGGAAAATATTCCGCAGAAGCGAAAATCGCTGTAAGTAAGTGTATCAGAAGTTAGAAAAATTTCAGAACATTTCACACATTTTGGGTCTCGGCTTTAGAGGCGATTTGGGCGATTTTGAAGAGAAATTCAATGGAAATCATCAGGTAATCAACTATGGACTTAAACTATGATTAGTATTGGTAATATTATGCAATTATATCATGAAAATGGAGGAATTTGGGGTAATTTATGGAGGATTTAGCCCTAGGCTTGAACTTTAGAAAATCAAGGTTTTGAATGGCCAAATGGAGTCCGAATTTGGTAAAATTGATATGCTTAGACTCGTATCGAGATGAGGATTTCGAATATGTAACTTTTGTAATTTTTCGACAAGCGTACCGAAAGTCGGGTTTTGACAACTTTGGGAATTTTGATGTAAATTGAGTTATATTGATTGGGTGTCGTCCCATTGGCCTAATTTGTTGTGTTTCTACTGTATTTGATCGGATTCTACGCGTGCGGAGCTTGATTCTCGTGGCAAGGGCATTGCGGAGTAGTCGTCGCGCCGTATTGAGGTGAGTAATAGATGTGGGTGATGACCAGCGGGTTCGAAACCCCGGTATACCACTTTGTGACGCTGTATAGCGGCGAGACACGCACACTCTTGAGAGTGCGGGGTCGATCATGAACCGGAGACTATATATTAGTCCAACCTGTTGATACGTATTATTGGCTATTCTAGAGCCGTCGAACCTCCTTCTCGGATGGTTGCATATATATATATTGTGATAATGGCCACTCTTGAGCCAAGGAACCCCCTTCTTGGGCGGTTGAGTATACATGTGGGCCGTGAGCTAGTTATTGGATCCCGCGAGGATCGTTATCATGGTCTTATCATATAGACATGCTAGTTTACTACTAGTCCGTAGCTATTTTTGTTATTATGCTAATTCCAATCTCTGGAACTTGATATTACTGTTTTCCAACTGAAAAATGATAAAGCAGTTTTCAAAAACTACTTTTGAGCCTGCGAGGCTGTATCTGCATATTAGCTGACTAGTAGTGGATCGGGCTGCACGCCGCAGCAGGATATATGTTGGATCGGACTGCACGCCGCGAGAATATCTCTATGAGATGTGCTTGGGCTGTAGGAGCCCCTCTGGAGTCTGAACCCCCACAGTGAGCACGGGTACCCAAAAAATTGGAGTCGGGCTACGCGCCGTAGCGGTCATATCATGCATTGCATTGCATTTAGCTACATCTGCTAGCTGTTATGCTATTTATTGGTATTTGTTGGTACAGGTACAGTGAAGATTGATTCTATGACAGGGTAGCCGATTATAGCTTTACATAGTGCTTTATTGCGGATTTCTTATCTGCGCTGTCTTACCCTTGTTTATTACCACTGAGTCTGACAGTACTCATTTTACTCCCCGCACCTTGTGTGCAGATCCAGGTACCTCTCAGCAGTGATCCAGTAGCTGTGCGAGGCGACATCCGTGGGATATACGAGGTAGCTGCAGAGTCCGCAGGACCCGATATTCTTTCCCACTGTCTTTTTATTTTGTATTGACATTTCTTTCCGCACTTGGTATCTTGTAAACCTTTATACACTCATGTTCAGTAGAGGCTCATGACTTTTGACCCTTGGTCTATGGGAGTTGATGTATTATGGGACTTGGTTCCCCGTTTTCGTTACATATATCGCTGTTATTTCTTGAATTAATTTGCTTAAATGGGTTAAGGAGAGCTTCTAGCTCCGTGGTTGATATGGATTGGTCAGGCTGGCTTAGCAATGTGCTGGGCGCCATCACGACCGGATTTGGGGTCGTGACAACTACCTTTCAGTTCTCAGGAGCAGCCTTCACTTGGTGGGAGGCATATGAGATGCGTAGGCCAATAGGTACAGTGCCTTTGTCTTGGTAGGAGTTCTCCACTCTCTTCCCGAAGAAGTAGGTACCGCAGTCTCAAAGAGAGGAACTGCGAAGGCAGTTTGAGTGGCTTCGTCAGGGAGATATGACTGTGATGCAGTATGAGGTGAGATTTTCAGAGTTGGCTTGTTATGCTCCATGGATGGTCCCGACCGACCGGGAGAGGATTAGGTGGTTTGTGGACAGACTCATTTATCTCATCCATATTCTGATGACTCGAGAGAGGATCCTGGGCCACACTTTTGAGGATGCAGTGAATATTGCCCGTGATTTTGAGGCGGCTCACCGACAGTAGAGAGAGGGGAGGGAGGCCAAGAGGCCTCGAGGATCAGGTAGCTTCAGCGGTGCTCCGTCTAGGGGTTAGGTTCAGCAGAGCAGAGGTCGTTCTTTCATGCCTCATCAGTCAGCTCGTCTAGAGTATCGTATCTTCAGGTCACGGTCATCAAGGATTTTAGCAGGGCCAGTCTTCACTCAGTGCCCTCCCAGCTCAGAGCTCATCATATGCCCATTCAGCTCAGGGTTCTTCTACGCAGGGTGCATCGGCTGGTCATTCTGGTTCGAGGGGTTCCCTTCATTCCCCTTCTCCAGCACCAGGTAGTTGCTATGAGTGTGGTGAGTTTGGCCACATAAGGAGAGAGTGTCCCCAGCTTCGCAGAGGTCGGTCTCAGTAGAGGGATCAGCCCTCATCTTCTACTCTATCTACTTCAGCACCATCCCAGTCAGGTAGGGGTGGGGGTTAGGTAGTTAGGGGCCGCCCTAGGGGTGGAGATCGACTCAGTGGTGGTTAGGCGCGATTTTATGCTCTTCCAGACATGAGAGACGACATTGCATCTGATGCAGTTATTACGGGTATTATCTCAGTATGCCACAAGGATGCTTCTATTTTATTTGATCTCGGATTTACATACTCTTATGTGTATTCATATTTTGCCCATCATCTGGGCATGACCCGAGGGTGTCTTACCTTACCTGTGCACATATCTACCCCGGTGGGTGATACTATTATTGTGGACCATGTATATCGGTCATGTCTTGTTACTATTGGGGGTTTGGAGACCCGAGTTGATTTGTTACTTTTGATCATGGCAGACTTCAATGTTATTCTGGGCATGGATTGGTTATCTCCGTGTCATGCTATATCAGACTGTCATGTAAAGACAATCACGTTAGCTATGCCAGGTGTTCCGAGGATTGAATGGCGTGGTTCGACTGACTATGTATCTAGCGGGGTGATCTCTTTCTTAAAGGCCCAGCGAATGGTTGGGAAGGGTTGTTTATCATATTTGGCATTTGTGAGGGATGTTGGAGCTGAGACCCATAGTCTTGATTCGGTTTCCATTGTGAGGGATTTCCCTGATGTGTTTCCAGCAGACCTGTCGCGCATGCCGCCAGACAGGGACATTGATTTTTGTATTGATCTGGTGCCAAGCACTTAGCCCATCTCTATTCCTCCCTATCGTATGGCACCAGCTGAGTTAAAACAATTGGAGGAGCAGCTTCAAGAACTCCTAGATAAGGGGTTCATTCGCCCGAGTGTGTCACCATAGCTTGTGCCGGTCTTATTTATGAAGAAGAAAGATGGCTCAATGAGGATGTGTATTGATTACAGGTAGTTGAACAAGGTGACAGTGAAGAACAAGTATCATCTACCGCACATTGATGATTTTTTTGATCAGCTCCAGGGAGCGAGGGTATTCTCGAAGGACCTTCGTTTAGGCTATCACCAGATGAAGATTAGGGATTCTGATATTATGAAGACATCTTTCAGGATAAGATATGGGCATTATGAGTTTCTAGTTATGTCTTTTAGGCTGACTAATGCCCCAGTCGCATTCATGTAGTTGATGAACAGTGTGTTTCAGCCGTATCTGGATTCATTTTTTATTGTATTTATTGATAACATCCTAGTGTACTCGCGTAGCTAGGAGGAGCATGCTCAGCATTTGAGAGTAGTGTTACAGAGATTGGCAGAGGAGACGCTTTATGCAAAGTTCTCCAAGTATTAGTTTTGTCTTGGTTCTGTGGCACTTCTGGGATATGTGGTGTCTAGTGATGGTATTCAGGTTGACCCAAAAAAGATAAAGACGGTGCAGAGTTGGCCTAGACCGTCCTCAGCCACGGAGATACGGAGTTTCCTCGGTTTGGCAGGGTATTATCGCCGATTTGTCTAGGGTTTTCATCTATTGCTTCGTCTTTGACCAAGTTGACGCAGAAGAGTGCACCATTTGTATGGTCGGAGTGCGAGGAGAGATTTCATAAGCTCAAGACAGCTTTGACTACAGCTCTAGTGTTAGTTTTATCATCAATTTCAGGTTCTTACATCGTGTATTGTGATGCTTCTAGAGTTGGGATCAGATATGTGTTAATGCAGGAGGGTAGAGTTATTGCGTATGCTTCTCGTCAGTTGAAGCCTCATGAGAAGAACTACCACGTACATGATTGGAGTTGGCTGTTATAGTTCATGCCGTGAAGATTCGGAGGCACTACTTATATGGCGTATCGTGTGAGGTGTATACCGATCATCGTAGTCTTCAGCATTTATTCAAACAAAAGGATCTTAATTTGAGGCAGTGGAGGTGGCTTGAGTTGCTTAAGGACTATGACATTACCATTTTATATCATCCGGGGAAGGCCAATGCAGTGGCCAATGCTTTGAGCCGAAATACGGTGAGTATGGCTAGTTTGGCGTACATTCCAATTGGGGAGAGGCCCTTTGTAGTTGATGTCCAGGCTTTGGCCAATCGGATGGTGAGGCTAGATATTTTTGAGCCTAGTCGGGTGTTGGCTTGTGTGATATCTCGGTCTTCCTTGTATGACCGCATTAGAGAGCACCAGTATAATGAGCCACATTTGCTTGTCCTTAAGGATAGAGTTCAGCATTATGATGCCAGAGATATGACTATTGGTAATGACAATGTGTTTAGGATGCAGGGCCAAATTTGCGTGCCCAATGTGGATGGGCTTTGGGAGATGATATTTGAAGAGCCCCACAACTCGCGATATTCCATTCATCCGGGTGGCGAGAAGATGTATCAGGATTTGAGACAGAATTACTGGTGGACAAGAATAAAAAAGGATATTGTGAGTTATGTAGCTCGGTACCTCGACTGTCAGCAAGTCAAATATGAGCATCAGAGGCCCAGTGGTGTACTTCAGCGGATGGACATTCCTGAGTGGAAATGGGAGAGGATTACTATGGACTTTGTAAGTGATCTCCCTCGGACAGCGAGGAAGTTTGATTCAATTCGGGTGATTACGGATTAGTTGACCAAGTCCGCGCACTTCATTCCGGTGTGTAATACCTATTCTTCGGAGTGGTTAGCAGAGATTTTCATTCGAGAGATTGTATGGTTGCATGGGGTCCCAGTTTCTATTATATCGGATAGGGGTACTCAGTTTACTTCTCGGTTTTGGAGGACCTTTCAGCGAGAGTTGGGTACACAGGTGGAGCTGAGCGCAGCGTTTCATCCTCAGACGGACGGGCAGTCTGAGCATACCATTCAGATATTAGAGGACATGTTGCATGCCTGTGTTATTGATTTGGAGGTTTTTGGGCGGATTTCTTGCCTCTTGCAGACTTTGCCTACAGCAACAACTATCAGTCCAGCATCCAGATGGCGCCATATGAGGCCTTATATGAGAGACGGTGAAGATCTTCAGTTGTTTTGTTTGAGCCCGGCAAGGCTAGACTATTGGGGATAGAGTTAGTTCGGGATGCCTTGTAGAAGGTGAAAGTGATCTAGGAGAGACTTCGTCTGACTCAGTCGCATCAGAAGAGTTATGCGGACAGGAAGGTTCGACATGTATCTTATATGGTGGGCGAGAAGGTCTTTCTAAAGGTTTCGCCTATGAAGGGCGTCATGCAGTTCGGAAATAAAGGGAAGCTGAGTCCGAGGTTCATTGGCCCTTTTGAAATACTTAGGAGGATTGGAGAGGTGGCCTATATGCTTGCCTTGTCACCCAGCTTGTCGGGAGTTCATCTGGTGTTCCATGTTTCTATGCTCCGGAAGTATGTTGGGGACCCGTCTCATGTGTTGGACTTCAGTATAGTTCAGTTGGATGATAATTTCACATATGATGTGGAGCCAGTGTCTATCTTGGGTCATCAGGTTTGAAAGTTGAGATCTAAGGATATAGCTTCGGTGAAGGTGCAGTAGAGAGTTCGGCCCGTGGAGGAGGCCACCTGGGAGACCGAACAGGATATACGGAGCAGATATCCTCGCTTGTTTGCGACTCCAGGTATGTTTCTTGACCCGCTCGAGGATGAGCGTTTGTTTTAGTTAGGGAGGATGTGACAACCTGACCCGTTGTCACATGAGCTACTGCCCTGTTTCCCCCATATTATGTTGCTCTATGTTTCAAAATTAGTATTTGAGTTAATCGAGTGAAATTGAATTGGTCTTAGTTAGAAATGGGCACTTAGCCTCTAAGAAAGAAGCTTGTTTTGGAAAAGATGACTGGAAGTTGACTAATTAGTTAGAGGGATCGAATGCAAATTTTGATAATTCGGTTAGCTTCAGGGGATAATTTGTGACTTAGGGGTGCGATCGAAATCGAATTTGGAGGTTCGGTGTAGAATTAGGCTTGACTGGCTAAGTTAATATTTTGGCGAAATCTGGTTGATAGGTGATATTTTGATCCGAGGGTCGGAATGGAATTCCAAGAGTTGCAGTAGCTCTATTAGGTGATTTTGGATATGTATGTAAAATTTCAGGTCATTCGGGGGTGTTCAGGTCGGGCTTTTGATCGAATGTGCAATTCAGAAGTTTTAAGAAATTTAAGCTTTGATTTAGACAATAATAGAGGATTTGGATGTTAATGATAGTGTTTTGATGGTTCGAGCAAGTTTGAATAAGGTAATAGATCATGTCTATGCATTTGGTTGAGGTCCCGGGGGCCTCAGAGTAATTTCGGGAGTAATTTCGGGATGTTAAAAGAAGAATTTTTTAGTGTTGGTTCAGTTTTGGATTTGTTGGTTCTGTTGTTTCCGCATCTGCGAAAAAGGGACCGCATAAGTGGTTCCGCAGATATGGTTAAATGATCGCAGAAGCGAACATTGGCTGGCTAGGGAGTTTCCGCATAAGCGGACAAAAGTCCGCATAAACGATCCCGCTGGTGCGATTTATGGACAGCAGAAGCGGTTGAGGCACCCAGGTGACTTTTGCAGAAGTGGAAGCTTTTTCGCAAAAGCGGTCATCACAGTTGCGATTTTGGACCGCAAAAGCGGTCCTGTGGGATTTAGTGGAAAATCGTAGAAGCGGTAGAAGAACCGCAGAAGCGGTAGAAGAACCGCATGGGCAGATTAATTTAAGTCTTCTTCGCGAATTTTGTAAGAGCAAACTTTTTGGACTTCGAACTAAGAGGGTTTTGGGCGATTTTTGAACAGGGTTTCGAGGGCTATCATCAGTTATGGATTCTTGGACCTAAATTACGATATTATGGTTCATAAACATGCATTAACATTGAAAACCCAAGGAAATTAAAGGCTAAAAATGGAGATTAGGGCTTGAAACTTAAGAAAGTGTAAACTTGTGATTTGAGGGGTCAAATGGACTCAGATTCTTATGAACCTGATATGTGTAGACTCATGGCGAGATAAGGATCGTATTGATGTAAAATTTTCTGGATTTCGAGAAGTGGGCCCAGGGCTCGGATTTTTGCCAAATTCATAATTTTTTACGTTTGTTGAGTCTTTTCGATTGGGTTATATCCTCTTAGCCTAATATGACGTATTCGTTGTGATTTTTCCATATTTGATGCGTTAGAAGGTCGATTCGAGAGGAAAGGACATTACGAGCTAGTCTTTGGCCGGCTAGAGGTGAGTAATTAATGTAAATGCTGCTTCGAGGGTTTGAAACCCCAGACTTTCACATCATAACGCTATATTGAGGCGTGACACGCATTCTACGATGAGTGCGGGGTCTTTTACTAACAGGGATTGAGACTTGGTCCATCCCGAGTGTTAATTTTATATCATATGGGCGATTGTGACGCATACCTTGTCATTGTGAATTTGGCTTATTGTCGTACATGGGGCTTTGTGCCGACCTGTAGAATCCTTAGGGGGTCTTATGTGTTGTACCTCGCTTGTGTACATATCACATATTCTCATTCATACTTTCCAATAATTAAATAATAAAAGAACTATGTTTTAATCATAAACATTAAATGAAAAAGGATAAGAGGGTTGAGACCCCGATTGTATGTCATGCCCGATTGGCGATGCATTGTTGACTAAGATGGGTCAAGGACTTGACTGTGAGGATGATTTCCCCTGTCATGGATCGGGCTGCGCGCTGCAGCGATGATATGATATATTGATATTGAGGTCGTGATGATGCCACGACATGGCAGATATTGGGCATGGGCTGTAGGAGCACCTCCAGAGTCTGTACACACCCCTAGTGAGCGTCATCGACGTTAAATAAGTTGATCAGGCTGCTCGCCGCAGCGGGTACTAGTGTATATGTGTTGCATTCTTTCGTGCTTTATTCCTTAACTGTATTACTTGTCGTATATTGTTCCCACTGTTTTGGATATGAACTTCTAGATATAGAGTACCTTGTGCATTTTCTACGTTTTCGTACTTTCAGACTGTAGATATGTTTATTACTCACTAAGTCAAAGTACTCATATTACTCCTTGCACCTTGTGTGCAGATCGAGGGTAGTCCCAGGCTGAGTAGGTCCAGTTGATCCAGAGTTTCTATTTCGGGAGTATTTGAAGTAGCTGCAGGGCGTTCACGACCGACGATTCTCTCTTCTATCCTTGTCTTTTATTTTCTGTAAATCTCAGTTTTGTTGACAAACTTTGTAGTACAATGTTATTCTGTATCTTAGAGGCTCGTGTTCGTAACATCGGGTCCTTGTTTATGCTGTATTGGTATATTGTTAAATTGTCCTGCACTATTATCATTATTTAAAACCTTTGACATAATTGGCGTTTATCTTTATCTGTTAATAAATGGGATTGTTGTTGGTAAATGGTCGGGCTTTCCTAGGAGTGTGTTGGGCGCCATTACAACCGGGTTGGAGTCGTGACAACCAAACTCCGATGTGAAATAAAGAATCAAACAGGGCTATTAAAAGTTGGAAAAGCTTGGAAATAAAATAAGACTATAGAATAATTTTCTTTTACCAAGATTTGACTGGTGCTAACTCCCAGACCCCACCTTATGGGAATATATTGGGTTGTTGTTGTTGTTGTTGTTGACTGGTGCTAACAGAAATAGATGTATAATTAAGATAGAGTATGAAAAGACGAATCACCTTGAGCAACAAGGACGCGCTACTTCTCCTAATGAAAATATAGGCTAATCTTTTTCAAAGCACCAACCTGCAGGGCGAGACTTGGTATTACTCTTCTGAAGAGATGAATCTATGTTTGCAGCTTGTAAATCAGTAATGTTATCAAGTATTACAAACAGCAAGACGAAACAGCTTGAATGCATATTATAATCAACTCCACTAATTAGTCAATCCTAGCCAATAACATGTTCGTTATAATCAACCACTACCATCCAAGGATTTTTAGCTGATGACCATATTAAAGCATAAGCAAATTTTCAATTGTAGATAACATAGTAAAATTAAGACTAAGAAAATCAGAAGCGTGTTGATGGTACTCGAATTACCGAGCTAACCAATTTGCCCAACGTCTTCATTTTGATGTTTCTTTTACTTCATTTCTTGAGTTGAAAGCTATTGTGTTGCTAACTGGAATAAGAAATGAAAAAGGTTACACAGAATTCTTTATCAAAAATAAGACATGGAAACATGTGCATACAGAATAATGAAGAACGAAAAGAACAAAAAACCTAGAGGATCATCTTATGCCGAAAACATCAGCTAGTTACTTTTTGAATGATTTCATCATAAACAATGTTACATGTAGAATGATCATCATCGCTTGTTGCCGTAGGTGCTCGAATCAATAATTTTACACAGTTCGAACTTTTAGCTCTCGATAAAGCAACATAAAGTTGACTATGTGAGAATACAGGTTCCCGCAAATAAATTTCTACAAAATCTAATATCTGGCCCTGTGCTTTATTTTTAGTCATAGCAAAGCACAATCTTATTGGAAATTGTATTCTCTTAAATAGAACGGGCATTTTTTCATCTTGTAATGATAATAAAGGTATTCTCGGTATAAATACATGCATATTTTTGAAGTCACCTGTTGAAATCTTAGCACTTATCACATGGGTTTTAAAATCACAACAGATCAGTCATGTGCCATTACATAAACCTTCATATGAATTTAAGTTACGCAATAACATAATTGGACAATTCAAGTTCAAATATAATTTATAAGGAGCCAAACTTGGAGGATTTAAACTGTGTAATAAATCTTCAAATTGTTTTTGATTATTCAATTTAGTGGTCTCATTGATGACGACAAATGTTCTTACTTTCCCTGGAAATTGGTCAATAAGCATGTCATTGATTTCATTAACAAATTATCTTTTGTAGTCAAAATTATACGAGAATTTGTACAGAATGTGTTGGAGCTCAACGAATTCAAATTTGGATATGTCATTGTGAATAGCTTATCTAAAGATTCTCTTTCGTTTCTGAAAGCCCAGAATGTGTTGGAGCTCAACGAATTCAAATTTGGATATGTCATTGTGAATAGCTTATCTAAAGATTCTCTTTCGGTTGTGAAAGCGATAACCAAAGAATCTGGAAATTTATTCTTGTTAGTTGGGCTAGTTTGTTCTTGTCCATTTCCAATTCTCATCAAATAATCACAAAATGGAGGATCTATTTTTGCTTTCATATTCTCACACAATTGTAATTTTTCAAATTCATACCAAATTCTTGAATATAACAAACTTTCATTGATGAAATCTTCTTTCTTTCCATTTCGCACAACAGGATGAGTTCGTCTAAAGTCACCTCCTAAGACACCGACTTTCCACCAAATAAAACATTTGGATTCATGAGATTTTTTAGAAGCAAATAAAAGCTTCTAGCATTCTTTTTATTTGCCATAGATACTTCATCCCTTACAATCAATTTTGCATCTCGTATTAAACCTACTAGTGCACTTTGTTTGCTAATGTTACAACTGGAATGTTCATTAATATCAATAGAAATTTTAAAGCGCGAGTGTGCAGTACATCCACCGGGGAGAATAGATGCAGCAACACCTGAAGTAGTTGTTCCTAATATTATATATCCCATAGATCGTACAGTTGCTAATAAATCACGGTATAAGAAAGTTTTTCTGGTTCTCCTAGACCATCGACAAAGAAAGCACCTGCTTTGTTCGAAAATATTCTATCAGTAATCATATTATATGCTATTGGTTGTTTCTTGTTTAATCTCATATGTAATAACATGTCTTCTTCACTTACAGTAATAAATTTCAAAATGAACTTCTTTTGCTTCTTTTGCTGATGTTGAAGGCCGAATAGTTTCTGGTTTAAGTTCATACTCATTAACATCGTGGACCATAGAATGTAAAATATCGTTGATATGATTCAAAGCTTGGTATCATATTTTTTTTCTTTCATTAGTTTGTAGTACTTTATAGTCTTCGGTCATCAACTCTTCAAATTGCTCATATAATTGTCTTGGATTGGTAGGATTACAATAGACTAGTAATGTAGCAAATAAACGCCTTAGGTTGTATGACATCTGATAACTTGCTGCTTCAGACATGCATTCTATCAAACTATTATCACAATGTAACAATCCTCTTTTCTCCACGGACTCTCTAAAAGTACTACAAAGTTCTTCATTTGTTGTCAAAAGATCGTTATATGATTTCGGTCCGCGTACATGCATTAGTAGTAATCTGAGAAAATACCGTTCACCTTCTGTTGGATAACACGTTACGATTCGACCAATTTGTAGAGTGTTGTTTTTAAAGTTCCCGGAATTTGTCGCTCGAGGACCACACAAAGTATTAAGAGAATTCCTTGTACAATAAATTCAGCTATATAGCATCGTCATCAATTTGGTTCATATAGAAGAATTCTGTTAACATCGTTTTTTGATCATCGGATTGTTCACGATTGTATTTATATCAACATTGCTCTTAAAGAAAACAAATTGTTGACCTTCAAGATGTAGTTGAAGATAATAAACGCTTAGAGACATTTCAGTAATAGAAAAACCAAAGAGACGCCATACGGCTTTGGGATATGATACCCACCTGGCAGTCCGATATTCTTTTACTTCATCTATTTATGTGTTTGCATCATTATTTTGCACAGTGAATGCAATGTTATCATGCCCTTTACAAATATACTTATAAAGATATTTGACAACTTTGATGTCATAGCAAACTTCAACATTTATGTGACAATTGTATTTGTCAAGTAAATATGGATTTTATGGAACAACCCAGGAGTTATCTAAATCTTTCCCTTTCGTGTGCACAACTTGCCTGTGTTTCGTCTTCTATATATAGGATACGAATCATTTCCTTTTGATATTTGATCATCAAACTTTTGTGGGTATTTGAATTTGCAGCAACCTTTTTTCATACAACAATTGTCAGGTTTAACCTACCACAAGGGTCGTGCATAATATGCTTAAGAACAAGCTTGCGTAAATTTGGTTCTCTATTACTATCTGGTAATTCTACTCTATTTATATCATCATATGCCTCAGTTCAATAGTTTCTGCTCATTACATAAAATAATAAGAAAATGAGAACGGGGTAAGCCTCATTTTTTAAATTCCATAGTATACATAAATGCAACAACTTTTCCAAAAATATTTCGTTTTAATATATCTATCTTTAGCTGTTCTATTTTGGCCGGAAACACTCGATTAATCAAATCATGTCTATTTTGTGCCTCATCACTTGATGATAAATGTTCTTATATTTCCATCCAAGATGGGTTACATGTCATAGTTATAAATAGATCAGGTTTACCAAAATGTTGTACCAACGTAATAGCATCCATATAACTTTGACGCATATCTCTAGGGCCACCAATAAAGGAATTTGGTAGAAATGTTTGTTTTCCAACATTGAAAGCATCCATTTCACCAAGTCATAATACATCAAGAAGTCCTTGCAGTACACTCATTCTAAACAAATCTTGATTGAACAAAACAAAATCCAATTTTTGTGTCTCCAACTTTATATACTCATCAACTGATATTGCTAAAATAATCTCCATGTATGTGGAATTTCATCTTCATCATCATTTCTCATTTGGAGCTTATAACAATAGTATTCACGAACTGAAACAATATCTCTTTTGCGTTTTCCTTGTTCAAGATTTTGAGTTTCCATATCAAGATGTCCATCAACAGAGCTAAATTTTTTATATTTGGCAACTGTTCAGAATCAAATAAGGTGCGATTTCTAGGAATATTTTCTGGGTGGCAAAACTTTTTAATACCATAATGGCATTAACCTTGGCCAAATGGAAATAACAACGGTTACTGTAAAGGATCATAACATCTGAAATAATAGTTTACTTTATGTGTGCTATCGCTATGAGTATAAATTTGAACATGCGGTGCATGAGTAGCATACTATCATTTTCATCAACCCTTATTTTGGCAATCTCAGTTATAGTCGGCAGTTTATATACTCGTTGATCCAATCCAGCATCACAATTCAATGCAATATGAAAGTATTGCAAGTTTGGAATAGATGTTAAAGATCGCAAAAAAATTAAGTATCGATTATCTTTTAGTATGTCTATTAGTTCTTTCACATTTTATTCATTTATTTTATCGGAACAAGCCATTCTATTTCCAACCTTGCTGTCATTATCATAAAAGTACAATTGCAAGTTTCTCGGACTTCTCTCTTTAGGATATAAATCATCTATAAAGTGATACATGTGTCCCTGAACACTGAATGTATATATACCACGATTTTTCTACGCTAAATCTTTATCATAAGTGGTACCTAGTGAAGTAAAGACGAACAGATTTTTATATGTTCTAATGTATGTCTGAAAGTGTTTGGATTTTGAACAACTTCCTGTATATAAATTTCTCAATCTACATGGAATTCTCTCAGAAGTTAACCTTACTGAACCGCGGCCACAACAAAATCCAGGTAATTTGTATTGTAAGCAGAATTTACAATTAGGAACTTTAATGGCACATAATCAGGGCATAATCGGATAAGATTAGTCATATTTCTCTTATTCTTTACGTGACCTGCATACATCAAACAATTTTAATGAATAGAAAAGAAGGAAACAAGGAACAACACAGTTATAGTGTTTTGTTGATACTAACTGTCGATCAGAACTATTTCAGTATTTGGACCACTTGATTTACCTGAAGTACTTGATGGTGAACCATGTTCAAGATAGTTGTCGATTAAATGTTTGCACGTAGTAAATGAAGAAAAATAAATTATCATAACAGATGTATAGGCTTACTCTTTTTAAAAATAAAAATAGAATGAATCACATTTTTTCCCTTTATCAAGAACATTTAGTGGCGTAAAAACCTCACGATCAGTTGTAACTGCAATAAAATATAATTTGTTAACATAAAGATTTCAGGAGCATAACAATTGTGCACACACAGTCATATAGAAGACACATATGTGAGGAAATAAGGAATAATGAATTTGATATTCTAACCTATTTTGGATATAGAACAAGAGCCTCCAACAATAACATTATCCTAAATTGCACACATTGGTTCGTCAAGATTGATAGATTTTATACTTCCAAGAAGACGATTAGTTATTGCCTCTTTCCTTTTGAGGCGGCATTGCGGCAGAAGTGCGTTCTTTTTAGCCGTGGCCATGTCACGATAGAGTTCACGCCGCTTGGCATTCTTATCATGAGAATCTGTTGTTATGCAAGGTTTTTTTTTTTTTTGTTGACGATTCATTCACGAAGAAATTTAAGTTTTATAAGTGTTAGCTAATCACTTTTGCAACCTACAATAAAATTAATTTTTTTTATTAGTTTGAAACAAAGACAAAAGACCATACATGAACATTGGTGTGTATTAGTTTCTACAAATATTTAAAAGGGAACGACATATAACATTTAGTCTATTAATACATGACAACAAAACATAAAAAGCAAAAGCATGTAATTTCAAGGCTGCACCTTTTTTCAATAAGAAGTTGTTTATACAAATATTATACCAAGGATGATGGAGAGCAGCGAAGCAGATTTTCAAAACGGTGGTAAAAGTTCTACATTAGAGCCCAAATAAGGCAAAATCGTAAGAGTCAGCCATTCTATTGGCACAACATAAGCCAAAGATTGTTGGCAAAAAGAAAAACTTAACTCAGCTTGAGATTAATTGATCATCTATTATTTAAATATACTTAATACGAACAATAAGTTTCATACATATTGTACCCTACATAATTCACAGAATGATGAAGAGAAATGTACATTAGAGTCAAATAAGGCAAAAGCATAACAACCAGTTTTGTCATTGGTGTACTAAAGCAGTAGCAGATTTTTGGTTCTCCTTTGGTTAAACAAATATCTGTAGGACACCCCTCCCCTCCCCCCCTCCCAAAAAAATAAATTAATTCTCATCTGAAAACCTAAAAATTCTTATTCTCAAGAAACTGTTAAAGAAAAATTAAACACAAATCACAAGGATTTGAGAAAAAGAAAATTTGAGAAAGAAGATTTGGGTTTGAGCCTTAGCCTCAGTTTTCCAAATAATAAGAATAGTAGCCTTATGTCATGACCTCAAAATCTGAGTTGTTGAACTGGAGAGCTGCACTTTCCATTGAGGAAGGAGCTTCGGACGGATATGAAGGCCGTGAGGGTCATGGTGTGGTTGACTAGTGTGGGTCGCCACAAAGTTAGTCACCAGAGGGTGCAAGTGCGGAGGCACTTTCCGAGCGAACACCGGTAGGAGGTGCAGTGCAGAAGGCACGCTTGGAAGATACTTGGGGGAGAAGTGCATGGGGCACGACTCCTTTTGAGAAGGGACTTCGAGGAAGTCCAACCCACAAGGACTAAGGGAGCCATGGTCACCCCCGAGGGGGCAGACTCCGGGTGCCGTAGGCATTGATGTTGTCATCGGGGTCGATGACATGATGAGTGTGGGAGAGTTGTCACACCTCAGATTTTGAGGTCATGACAGCCATACGTCTTGCGTGCTACAGTGCTGCAAGACAAGTGCCGGTCGCGTGGGCGACGTGTGCTGGCAGTGTGCAAAACGGGATTATCAGGCAGGGACGTTGCATGAGGCAACAACAATCTTGACATGTTGAGTTGCATGTCCTAAGTGCTAACTTAAGTTGGGAATATAGGAACTTTGGCTCTTAGCCTTGTTCCTAGTGTGCCCTTATATATGCTGAATAATTGGTCATTGATGTGAACAGGAGCCATTCTGATTCTCTGGCAAAAACATGTCTACTCCTGGAACATGGGACTTTTTATTTTAAGTATATATAAGGGGGGTATAGGTCTTCAAGCTCAACCTGCCTCCCCCGTGCGGGCATCTACGGAGCCGCACCGAATGAGCCACTCTGAGGGCAACCTCAGGGGCCTGCCTAGACAGCTCAAAGGAGTGTCTTAGGTATCCATACGAGATTGGGAACTCTATGGACGGCGCAACGCCTTCGGGCTAGCGTTGGGCATCAATCGGGCGCGAGAGGCTTAACGTGTGGGACGGCCAAGCCCCGCGGGCTGCCGAAGTGTTGGATGGAGACCTCCGTGCCGATTGGACACTTGATTCACCGATCTTAGGGGAGTCATGTGTCGACTTGTGAGCTTGGCTTGGGTTCCGCTAAGCGAGCAAGGGTCCGTTGGCCTAGACGTGCAGCTGTGGGGCGACACTGCACTATACCGGATGGAAGTATGTCGCGAGGGCAATGTTGGCCTATGCCAAAGGCAGGCGAGTATGGGCTCTTAAACCGGAGGCAAGTACAGGCATGCTATGAAAGGCGCATACGACGAGGGCCAAGGACTGAAGGTTGTCCCACTCGGGCGAAACACCAGCTAGCTGCGGATGCACTAGGCGAGTGTCAAGCTTGAGGATCAGGCTGTGCATGCGAGAGCGATGCTCAGTCAAGGCGAAGGACCAGCAAGTCCTTAGCCGACCCCAGGTGCGCGCTTGGATGTGATCCTAAGATGAGAAGTGCCACAACTAGTCAGGGCTCCGTGCCTTGACATATGGTCGGGCGGCACAGTTGGAGCATGCCTCCGTGGCATGACCTCCCAACAGGCACAGGATCGTGCTAGAAAACCTGGGATTGAGGTAAGGCTGGCCAGCAGTGCGGGGTGACTGCTGGCGCCGCACGGGCGTTTTAGTGCCGCTATCGTCCGGAAAACGTCGGCCCGTGACACTTAGCCTCAGTTTTCCAAATAATAAGAATAGTACAACCAATAATCCCTTACATCATCAGCTCAATCTCATGCCTTCATCTTTGCCTTTTATTCTCTTTCACAAAACATCTTGAATTGATTCTTTCCTTTCTTCATGTAATTTGTTTTTATTACTACTTATTTACAATTCATTTTTGCATGTTTTCTCAATTCTCATCTTTTCTTTCGTTAATCTTCAGATCTAATTAAAATCACATCTTTCTTTAAATATTTTCTTTTTTTTATCTACTCTGCTACCAGAAAGTTGAAGACAAAAATGTTTTTGTTTTTGTCTATTAGATTTTTCAATGATTTGTAGTAATTATTAATTTTGAATGTAAATATTTATACAAATTTAATAGTCGACTCTTAAAGTATATACATAGTCTAGCCAAAGTTATTAGATTTGACAAAATCCATAGCTTATATTCCAACTGCATATTTACGTGTACAACAAAAATACCAACAATCCAATAAAATTTTACTAGTGGATTATGAGAAAGGTACATCATACACAAACTTTACATTAAAGAACCAGATCGTGACTCTTTAAAGTGGTATTCATTCTCGTTCCACTCCTGAAATTACTTCTCGAGTTGGAATAATTGATCAAGCTCAAAATACTATTAAATTTCGCATATCTATTGTGGCTCCTCATATGATTTTAGACAATCTACACTGAACGGTGAGAGAAGACGGTGGATTTGCAAATCCAAGTTATTGGTTTGGAGTAGGTTTCTGTTAAGATGCTGCAGAAATGCACATTGCGCCAGTTATGTAAAATATCGTAAGAGTTCATACTCATTCACATCGTGGCCCATAGAATGTAAAATATCATTGATATGATTCAAAGCTTGGTATCGTATTTCTTTTCTTTCATTAGCTTGTAGTACTTTATAGTCTTCGGTCATCGACTCTTCAAATTGCTCCCATAATTGTCTTGGATTGGTAGGATTACAATAGACCAGTAATGTAGCAAATAAACGCCTTAGGTTGTATGACATCCGATAACTTGCTGCTTCAGACATGCATTCTATCAAACTATTATCACAATGTAACAATCCTCTTTTCTCCACGGACGCTCTAAAAGTACTACAAAGTTCTCCATTTGCTGTCAAAAGATCGTTATATGATTTTGGTCCACGCACATGCATTAGTAGTAATTTGAGAAAATACCGTTTACCTATTGTTGGATGACACGTTACGATTCGACCAATTGCAGAGCGTTGTTTTTAAAGTGCCAGAAATTTGTCACGCGAGGACCACATAAAGTGTTCAGGGAATTCCTTGTACAGTAAATTCAGTTCTATAGCATCTTCATCAATTTGGTTCATATAGAAGAATTCTATTAACATCGTTTCTTGATCGTCAGACTGTTCACGATCATATTTATATCAACATTGCTCTTAAAGGAAACAAATTGTTGGCCTTCAAGATGTAGCTGAAGATGATAAACGCTTAGAGACATTTCACTAATAGAAAAACCAAAGAGACGCCATACGGCTTCGAGAGGTGATACCCATCTGGCAGTCTGGTATTCTTTTACTTCATCTATTTCTGTGTTTGCATCATTATTTTGCACAGTGAATGCAATGTTTTCGTGTCCTTTACAAATACACTTATAAAGATATTTCACGACTTTGATGTCAGAGAAAACTTCAACATTTATGTGACAATTGTATTTGCCAAGTAAATATGGATTGTATGGAACAACCTAGGAGTTATCTATATATATTCCCTCTCATGTGCCCAACTTCACGTGTGTTTTGTCTTCTATATATAGGATACGAATCGTTTTCTTTTGATGTTTGATCAACAAACTTTTGTGGGTATTTGAATTTGCAACAACCTTTTTTCTTACAATAATTTGTCAGGTTTAAACTACCACAAGGGTCGTGCATAATATGCTTAAGAACAAGCTTGCGTAAATTTGGTTCTTTATTACTATATGGTAATTCTACTCTAATTATATCATCATATGCCTCAGTTGTCAACGGTTTGTGCTCATTACTTAAAATAATAAGAAAATGAGCACGGGGTAAGCCCTTTTTTTAAATTCCATAGTATACATAAATGCAACGACTTTTCCGAAAATATTTTGTTTTAATATATTTGTCTTTAGCTCTTCTATTTTGGCCCGAAACACTCAACTAATCAAATCAGGTCTATTTTGTGTCTCATCACTTGATTATAAATGTTCTTCTATTTCCATCCAAGATGGGTTATATGTCATAGTTATAAATAGATCAGGTTTACCAAAATGTTGTACCAACGTAATAGCATCCATGTAACGCTGACGCATATCTCTAGGGCCACCAATAAAGGAATTTGGTAGAAATGTTTGTTTTCCAACATTAGAAGCATCCCTTTCACCAAGTCGTAATACATCAAGAAGTCCTTGCAGTACACTCACTCTAAACAAATCTTGATTGAACGAAACAAAATCCAATCTTTGTGTCTCCAATTTTATATACTCATCAACTGAATATTGATGAAATAATCTCCCTGTGTCACGATCACAATCCCGATCGTGATGGCGCCCAACACATTTGCTAGGAAAGCCTGACCGTTTAACACCCTCAACCCAAGCATGAAGCTCGATACCAGTTAATTAAATATTTATAACAGATAACAAGGTAAAAAGATTCGACTGATAGATAGAAATAATACTGAGAGTCATGATAACACCAATATAACTCCCAAAGACTTGGGGTCATGAGTCTAGAGTCTCTAATAACACGAAAATAACAATTCCTCAGTAATACAGATATTCTACAATGCGGAAATGATAAAATGGATAGGGGAGAAGTCGGGTCCTGCGGATGTCAGGAAGCTACCTCGACAACTCTTGAGAAGCTTTGAAAACAGCAAATGGCTCGACTATGCTCCCAGAACACCTGAATCTGCATACATGGTGCATGGAGTAAAGTGAGTACTCCAACTCAGTGAGTAATAAACATATATAATGACTGAAGATAAGAAACCACGAAGTACCACAATGTGTAGCTAAAACTAACAATTTAGCATAATTAACGGTGACATGGAAACAAAACAAATAACTGGTAGAACAGGTGAATATCAATGCATGAATGCAATGCAATGCACATGACCGCTGCGACGCGCAGCTCGATCCATTTGGGTACATACGCTCACTGTGGGGATTCAGACTCTGGAGGGGCTCCTACAGCCCAAGCGCAATATCATCGTAGTATGCGTGCAGCTCGATCCACAACCAGTCCGGTTATATGCATGCAAGCCACACATCACAGTAAAATTTATCATTTTCAGTTCCAGTTATCAGGAATTATAGATTAAGTGTTTAAAACCTTAGAAATTTACTAATCATTTCGAGACAGTGTTTAACTCAGGACTGATATCATGAAAACATGCTAAACATTATGGAAGCAGTGATAATAACCCCTAAGGGATCCAAATTATCGGCATATAGCCCAAATATACTCATAATCATCCAAGTAGGAGGTTTACCAACAAATTTCTAGCCAATGACAATGTAAGAACATCACTCGAATGGACTAATCCATAGTCCCCAATCACAAACGACCCGCACCCGCCGTAGAGTACGTGTCGCACCTCAATATAGCGTCATAGTGTGATATACCGGGGTTTCAAACCCTCAAGTCATCATCTACATCTATTACTCACCTCAAATTGGCCAGAAGACTAGTCCGCTAAGCCTTTTCCTTTCAAATCCACCTCCTCGCGTACGGAATCTGATCAAAACCACAAAGAATACATTATAATAAGCTAATGAAACATATCCCAATTGAAAGAATTCGAAAAACACCCAAAAGCATGAAGTTGGCACAACCCGAGCCTCGGGCCCACTTCTCGAAAAAATTATGACATTCTCATTACCGGATTCTTCATCTCGCCACGAGTCCGTTCATACAAAATTCATCAAAATCGGAGTCCAAATGCTCCCTCAAATCCCAATTTCTCATTTAAAAATCCAAGCCCTAGTTCTTCAAATTTTCACCCAATTTCCCCAGATTTAAAGGTAGATTCTTCAATAAAATAGCGTTTCTAGGTCACGAGGCTTACTTCCAATCACTTCCCATTGAAACCCTCTTCAATTACTCCCAAAAAGCTTTCAATGTGATCCAAAAATGGAGGAAATAACAAATGGGTTGCGGATGAAATAATATTAAAAACTCTTCTGTCCAGGTGTTTTTAACTCTATGCGATCACGACCCCAGGCATGCGACCACGAAGAACAAAATCCCAGAAGTACAAAAACGTTCTATGCGAACGCATCAGGAGTTATGCGATCGCGGTTAACAAATTACCAAAACCTACACGAACGCGTCCAATTTCATGCGAACGCGTAGAATAAAAGTATGCTGCCGTAAAATCCTCTTATGCGAACGCAGGATGTACCATGCGATCACGTAGCTTCACTTTCTAGTGCTATGCGATCGCGACTCAAAGGATGCGATCACGGAGGCCAATTTCCCCCTCTGCAACAACTGCTGAAACCTGCAACTTTTTAAGTCCAAAAATGGTCCAATTGACCACCCGAAATCACCCCGAGGCCCCCGGGACCTCAACCAAAAGCACCAACATGTCTTAAAATATCATCCAAACTTGTTCCAATCATCATAACACATCAAAAAAATACTAAAATTATCAATTCACATCGAATTCAAGCCTAAATTTCTTCAAAACTTCCGAAACACGCATTTGATCAAAAACCCAACCAAACGACGTCGAATAACCTGAAATTTTGCAAACATATCCAAAATCACCTAACGAAACTACAGCAACTCTCGGAATTCCATTCCGACCCTCGGATCAAAATCTCACATACCAACCGGAATTTTCCAAAATACTAACTTCGCCAATTCAAGCCTAATTCTACACCGGACCTCTAAATTCAATTCTGATTGCACTCCTAAGTCACAAATCATCCCCCGAAACTACCCGAATCACCAGAATTCACATCCGATTCCTATAACTATAAAGTCAAGTGCCAGTTGACTTTTCTAAAACAAGCTCCTTCTAAGAGGCTAAGTGCCTCATTTCCAACTAAAACCAATCCAATTCTGCCCGATCAACTCAAATACTGATATTGAAACATAGATTAACATAATATGGAGAAAACGGGATGGTAACTCACGTGATGACATATCGGGTCGTCACATCCCCCAACTAAAACAAATGCTCGTCCTCGAGCGGGTCAAGAAACATATCTGGAGTCTCAAACAAGTGAGGATATCTGCTCTGCATCTCCCGATCGGTCTACCAAGTAGCCTCCTCTATGGGCCGACCTCTCCACTGCACCTTCACCGAAGCTATATCCTTTAACCTCAATCTCCTAACCTGACGACCCAAAATAGCCATTGGCTCCACATCATAGGTCAAATCATCATCCAACTGTACTGCACTGAAGTCCAATACATGAGATGGGTCCCCAACATACTTCCGAAACATAGATACATGAAATACCGGATGAACTCCCGATAAGCTGGGTGGCAAAGCAAGCATATAGGCCACCTCCCCAATCCTTCTAAGAATCTCAGAAGGACCAACGAACTGTAGACTCAACTTTCCTTTCTTTCCAAACCTCATGAGCCCTATAACTCGAACCTTCCTGTTCGCATAAATCTTCTGGCATGATTGAGTTGTAGTCTCTCCTGGATCACTTTCACCTTATCTAAGGCATCCTGGACCAACTCTGTCCCCAATAGCCTAGCCTCGCCGGACTCAAACCAATCAACCGGAGATTTATAATGTCTCCCATATAAGACCTCAAACAGCGCCATTTGAATGCTGGATTGATAGTTGTTGTTGTAAGCAAATCTGCAAGTGGCAAGAAATTAGCCCAAGAACCGCCAAAATCAATAACACAGGCACGCAACATGTCCTATAATATCTTAATGGTACGCTCGGAATGCCCGTCCGTCAGAGGATGAAACGATGTGCTCAACTCTACCTGTGTACCCAACTCTCACTGAAAAGTCCTCCAAAACTGGGAAGTAAACTGAGTACCCCTATCTGATATAATTGAAACTGGGACCCCATGAAATCGCACAATCTCTCGGATGAAAATTTCTGCTAACCGCTCCGAAGAATAGGTAGTACATACTGGAATGAAGTGCGCGGACTTGGTCAGCCAATCCACAATCACCCCAAATCGAATCAAACGTCCTCGCTGTCTGAGGGAGACCACTCATAAAATCCATAGTAATCATCTCCCATTTCTACTCAGGAATAACCATACGCTGAAGAACACCGCCCTGTCTCTGATGCTCGTACTTGACCTGCTGACAGTTGAGACATCGAGCTACATAACTCACAATATCCTTCTTCATCCTCTTCCACCAATAGTGCTATCTCAAATCCTAATACATCTTTGCGGCACCTGGGTGGATAAAATACCACGAGCTGTGGGCCTCCTCCAATATCAAATCTCGGAGCCCATCCACATTGGGCACGCAAATCTGGCCATGCATCCTCAACATGCCATCATTATCAGTAGTCACATCCCTGGCATCATCATGTTGAACTGTGTCCTTAAGGACAAACAAATGCGGATCATCATACTGGCACTCCCTAATACGGTCATACAAGGAAGACTGAGATATCACACAAGCCAACACCCGACTAGGCTCCGAAATATCTAGCCTCACCATCCAATTGGCCAAAGCCTGGACATCAATTGCAAAGGGCCTCTCCCCAACTGGAATGTAGGCCAAACTGCCCATACTCGCCGCCGTGTAGTGGCCTTCCCCGAATGATAAAAACGGTAATGTCATAATCCTTAAGCAACTCAAGCCATCTCCGTTGCCTCAAATTAAGACCCTTCTGTTTGAACAAATGCTGAAGACTGTGATGATCGGTATATACCTCACATGATACGCCATATAAGTAGTGCCTCCAAATTTTCAAAGCATGAACTATGGCAGCCAACTTCAAATCATGAAAGGGGTAGTTCTTCTCATGAGGCTTCAACTGAAGAGAAGCATATGCAATAACTCTACCCTTATGCATCAACACACATCCAATCCCAACTCTCGAAGCATAAATACACGGTGTAAGAACCTGAGGCTGATGGCAAAACTAACACTAGAGTTTTGGTCAAAGCTGTCTTGAGCTTGTCAAAGCTCTCCTCGCACTCGTCCGACCATACAAATGGTGCACCCTTCTACGTCAACTTGGTCAAGGATGAAGCAATAGACGAAAATCTCTGGATAAACCATCGATAATACCCTGCCAAATCGAGGAAACTCCGAATCTCCGTGGCTGAGGACGGTCTAGGCCAACTCTGTACCACCTCTATCTTCTTTGGGTCAACTTGAATACCATCACTTGACACTACGTGTCCCAGAAAAGCCACAGACCCAAGCCAAAACTCACACTTGGAGAATTTTGCATAAAGCTTCTCCTCCCTCAATCTTTGCAATACCACTCTCAAATGTTGTGCATGCTCCTCCTGGCTATGCGAGTACACAGGATGTCATCAATAAACACAATCACAAATAAATCCAAATATGGCCGAAACACGCTGTTCATCAAATGCATGAATGTGGCTGGGGCATTAGTCAGCCCGAAAAACATAACTAGAAACTCATAGTGCCCATATCTCATCCTGAAAGTTGTCTTCATAATGTCAGAATCTCTAATCTTTAGCTGGTGATAGCCTGAACGGAGATCAATCTTCGAGAATACCCTTGCTCTCTGGAGCTAATCGAACAAATTATCAATGTGCGGTAGTGGATACTTGTTCTTCACTGTCACCTTATTCAACTGTCTATAATCAATGCACATTCTCATTGTGCCATCCTTCTTCTTCACAAATAGGACCAGTGCACCCCACGGTGACACACTCGGATGAATGAACCCCTTATCTAGGAGTTTTTGAAGATGCTTATTTAATTCCTTTAACTCAGCTGGTGTCATACGATAGGGAGGAATAGAGATGGGCTGAGTGGCCGGCACCAGATCAATACCGAAATCAATGTCCCTGTCCGGCGGCATGCCCGATAGGTCTGCTGGAAACACATTTGGAAAATCCTTCACAATGAGTACAGAATCAAGACTAGGAGTCTCAGCTCCATTATCTCTCACAAAAGCCAAGTATGACAAACAACCTTTCCCAACCATCCGCTCGGCCTTTAGGAAAAAGATCACCCTACTGGGAACATAATCGGTCGAACCTCGCCACTCAATCTTTAGGACACCCAGAATAGCCAACGTAAATGTCTTGGCATGACAGTCAAGAATAGCATGGTGCGGAGATAGCCAATCCATACCCAGAATCACATCAAAATCTATCATGCCCAACAACAACAAGTCAACTCGGGTCTCCAGACCCCCAATAGTCACCAAACAAGATCGATATACGTAATCCACAATAATAGTATCACCCACCAGGATAGATACATGCACATGCAAGTCAAGACAACCACGGGTTGTACCTAGATGATGGGCAAAGTATGAAGACACATAAGAGTATGTAGACCCGGGATTAAATAAAACAGAAGCATCCTTATGGCAGACTGAGATAATACCCATGATAACAACATCTGATGCAATGGCGTCCCTCTTGTCTTGGATAGCATAGAACCGAGCCTGACCACCACTAGATCGATCTCCACCCCTAGGGCGGCCCCTAGCTGCCTAACCCACACCCCTACCTAACTGGGATTGGGATGATGCTGAAGTAGAGGGAGTAGAATAGATATTTATGTGCAAACCCATATTATGGATTTATTAATTTAGCGTAAACACGAGATGAAATATGTTATTATCAAACATACACTCCAAATTTGTAGGGAACCTTGGAGCAACGGATAAAGTTGCCTCGATGTGACTTATATGTTATTGTTTCGAACTGTGAAAGCAGTTACTAGTGCTTGCATTAGATTAAACTATCAACACATATATTAAGAGTGCGACCCCGAACTCTGGGTGAATATATAATACTTTGTGATGACCTTTTTACCCACTCCAATTTTCATTTGCTTTATATGAGTGGAATCCATTAAGTGGCAGTTGGTAAATATGAAATAAATGAAACCCATCCATCAATCTTTCCCTATTTTTCAGCAACAAAGAGAAGCCGAAAATTACCATTGTGACGTAATTTTCATTCCCGTTTCACCATTTTACCGTTCCCTCCTTCATAGTTTTTCCTCCCCCTCCCTCTCTGTTTTATTCTTTGCCTGAAATCTGAAAAAGGAAACATTTTTAAAATTTTCTTTGTAGAGTGAATCTATAAATAGAGAAAACACGCTACTTGACTACAGCCTTTGTCTGAATCTCAAATCTCTCTTTCTATAACCGAAGCACACGACGCAGTTTTTTTCCCCTCATTTGGGGTGGATCCTGATCTGAATTTGAACTAGTAAGTTCACCAATTTCTCTAATATTTTTGCATGCTTTAATTTCTATATTATAAATTTGTTACAATAATTACCAATTTAATTTTTTTCCTGATCGGGATTTGAACCGGTGGAAGAAATGATTCTTCGTTTTATTGATCCCCTGTTGTATTGTATTTTACTGATTTCTCGTGAAAATGGTCATATAACTAAAATAACATTTGAATATGGATTGGATCTGTTTATGATTTGATACTTATTGATCGATTATTAATTTGGCATTGTTTAATTCATTCAGATCTAATAGAGATCAGCATTTGAATTGCTCATTATTGTTGTGAAAGTTCACCAATCATGTCGGATCTTATGATCTGGGGTTGAATTTTTGTTCCATTTCAACTTGGTGCTTGTTTTATAGTTATAATTCATTGCGATCAGGGGTTGAGATTTAGAGAAACCTGATTTTACTTAAAAGACAAATTTTGGAATGAAATGAGCACGAATAGAGTAGAATATGTACCAACCCTGGCTAGTTGTGGATTGAGGAGTAGTTGATTGATTGATTGATTAATTTGTTAAACAAGATGTCTTTTCTACTGTACATCTTTCTTTTCGTCCCATGCACAACTTAAACCGAAAGTTAGAGATAATGAAGGGTGGAATCTTTTTTATGACGGTAGGGGATGCAGGTTAATTTTGTAAATGAAGATATATAACTTATCTGATGTTGAGGATGGCTGTCGTAATTTGTACCGTCTTGGTACCTTTTCAATCAAATCTTACCTTATCAAAGAAAAAAACTTCTCTTATGTTGAGGAGTTGTTGACTCTGAAATGCTCTTGTTGGTTTGTAGTTGTTGACTCGGACATTTTTGCAGTGGTTTGTGCCGTTAGCTATGCAAATGTTGGCTTGAATTTTGTTCTTTTCTTTTGAGTATAGGTCTACTGGATCCGAGTTTATGATAAAATCTTAACAATGATTTGTTATTTGTCATTTGTAGAAGCTGCAATAAGATGTCGACATACACCCCTAAGAATATACTCATTACTGGAGCTGCCGGATTTATTGCATGTCATGTAGCCAACAGGCTTGTCCGGAGCTACCCTGACTACAAGATCGTTGTGCTTGACAAACTTGATTACTGTTCAAACTTGAAGAACCTTATTCCTTCCCGATCTTCCCCTAATTTCAAGTTTGTTAAGGGGGACATTGCCAGTGCAGATCTTGTTAACTACCTTCTCATCACTGAGTCCATTGACACTATAATGCACTTTGCTGCTCAGACTCACGTTGATAATTCCTTTGGTAATAGCTTTGAGTTCACTAAGAACAACATCTATGGTACCCACGTACTATTAGAAGCCTGCAAAGTTACTGGTCAGATCAGAAGGTTTATCCATGTCAGTACTGATGAAGTTTATGGGGAGACTGACGAGGATGCTGTTGTAGGAAATCACGAAGCCTCACAACTCCTTCCCACTAACCCATATTCAGCCACAAAAGCCGGGGCCGAAATGCTTGTTATGGCTTACGGTAGATCATACGGGTTACCTGTTATAACGACTAGAGGGAACAATGTCTATGGTCCTAACCAGTTCCCGGAGAAACTAATCCCAAAGTTTATACTTTTAGCCATGAGGGGGAAGACTCTTCCTATTCATGGAGATGGTTGTAATGTTCGTAGTTATCTTTATTGTGAGGATGTTGCTGAGGCTTTTGAAGTCATTCTACACAAGGGGGAGGTAGGTCATGTTTATAACATTGGAACTACAAAAGAGAGAAGAGTGATCGATGTTGCCAAAGATATATGCAAACTCTTTAACATGGATGCAGACAAAAGCATTGAGTTTGTCGAGAACAGGCCATTTAACGACCAGAGGTACTTTCTGGATGATCAGAAGTTGAAAGAGTTGGGTTGGTCGGAAAGGACCTTGTGGGAAGAGGGTCTGAAAAAGACTATTGAATGGTATACCAAAAACCCCGATTGGTGGGGGGATGTTTCTGGAGCATTGCTTCCCCATCCTAGAATGCTGATGATGCCCGGTGGAATAGAAAGACATTTGGATGGATCCGAGAAATATGATTCAGGATCTTCTGAATTCTCAGCAAAGTCTAATGAAACCAAAACGGTAGCTCCAGCTCCAAAGAGCAGCGACGTGCCTCAGAAATCCCCTTTTAAATTTTTGATCTATGGTAGGACTGGGTGGATTGGTGGTTTGCTAGGGAAACTGTGCGAGAAACAGGGGATTCCTTATGAGTACGGTAGGGGACGTTTGGAGGATCGCTCAAAACTTTTGGCAGACATTAATGCTGTCAAGCCGACACATGTATTCAATGCTGCTGGTGTCACTGGTAGACCCAATGTTGATTGGTGTGAGAGTCATAAACCAGAAACAATTCGTACAAATGTTGCCGGTACTCTTAACTTGGCAGATGTTTGCAGAGAGCACGGTCTCCTGATGATGAATTTCGCCACTGGCTGCATATTTGAGTATGATGCTAAGCACCCAGAGGGTTCCGGTATTGGGTTCAAGGAGGAAGATACGCCCAATTTTGCTGGTTCTTTCTATTCAAAGACCAAGGCCATGGTAAGCACTCCTTACGACTCTGAAACACAAATACTGTACCATTTTTCTGATATTTAGACATTAATATGTTTTTTCCTCTTTTCTTCAACTAGGTTGAAGAGCTGTTGAAAGAATATGAAAATGTTTGCACACTCCGAGTTCGCATGCCAATATCTTCAGATCTCAACAACCCTCGCAATTTCATTACCAAGATTAGCCGCTACAATAAGGTGGTCAATATTCCTAACAGTATGACCATACTAGACGAACTTCTTCCTATTTCAATCGAGATGGCAAAGCGTAACCTCAAGGGCATATGGAATTTCACGAACCCTGGTGTTGTGAGCCATAATGAGATCTTGGAGATGTACAAGAAATATATCAATCCGGAATTTACTTGGGCCAACTTCACATTGGAAGGGCAGGCCAAGGTAATTGTTGCAGCTCGCAGTAACAACGAGATGGATGCATCAAAGTTGAAGAAAGAGTTCCCTGAGTTGCTACCAATCAAAGAGTCGCTGATCAAGTATGTGTTTGAACCAAACAAGAAAACCTCTGCATAAAAAAGCTGTTGATCTCAAGGATTTTGTATGCTATTCTAGCCATTATTCATTTTTGGTACCCAGAATTCTCTTATTGTTTTAGATTATTGTTAGTGACTAGAGTTTCCTCGGTCGTTATTCCTTTTTTTTTTTTGTATGACTTCTTAATATTTGTGCTTTGTATGTGGAAGATTTGGATAGGCTGCTGCTCCCTTGTATTTGTATGGAATTTTGAACCTTTTCTAGCTCAATCTTCTTTTTCCTTTTCGCAATGATTTATTGCTTTCTACTTGCATTTTAGCAGCAGAATAACGAAGTAGAACTTCAGGTGCTAGGTTATAACCACGAGCGAACCTATAGGCTACAATATTATAACCATTAAGTTTTGGACCCATAATTTCAAAGGACTCTAGGGGAAAAATGGAACCACCTTTTATAATATGGCAACACGGTGCACAAAACATCCCGTGTTCAAGCAGAGTCGGGGAAGAGTCGCAAAGAGCGAGATGTAAATATCCTAACCTATTGCAAGCAAATAGCCACTTTTTATACCGCTAATAAGAAGTTAGCTATCATCACAAAATGAACCAACATTTCGCTACTCCTTAATGCAGAAATAAAATTTACACAAAAAATTCCAAAAGTTTTTATTAGTGAAACTCAAGTATATTATGCTGGATAGGACTGCCAATATGAGTTTGGCACGCTAGGCTAGCTTGGGTTGTGCTAAAATTCTTTCAGCTTAATATGAGTTTGGCACGCTAGGCTAGCTTGGGCTTTGCTAAGATTCTTTCAGCGTAATATGAGTTTTAAGAACAGAGGCTTTTTAACCTGGCTCAAGTAAGCATGTAGCTCGTGTTGCTTGATCGAGGTTGGGCCGAGGCTGTCTGTAGCCATAATAAAAATGTGTTTCATTGAAATTATATGAAAATTAAAGGAAATAGGAAACACAATTATCTCTATTCGGTTTAAGTGTATCAATTATTTTTAGAAGTCTTTTATCCACACTAGATCGTTTTCTTGTACCCAAGATATCAGCATATAATGGTTTAGATTTTAGATTGAAAACATAACAGATAACCTTTAAGTCAATGACACAAAGCTAAAACCAAAATCTTTACCTGAAGCCAAACTTAAAATGAAAATCAGCAAACTTGTACCATCACCAACAAATCAATAAGACAAATGCAGCTAAATTGTATTAAAACCGGTAAACTAATTCCTCATTTTCGTTATGCCTGGAGAGCAGAAATAAACCATCTTTATGTGGAATTTTGAAGTCCCTTTGACCCTTCATAACAAATAACAACTAATTTTCTTACTTGCTTAAAATTTATTAAAAGGGACAAAAGTCTCTCTTCTCATCTGAACACAACCTTCCCTCGACCCTCCTCTCCTAAGATAACTTGTTAAAAGTTCCAGTTTATGCAGGGGGAAACCCCCACGGCGGAATAACATATCTTGACTACAATCAACATTTACAATTGAAGAAAAGGCAAGAAAATCGAAAGAAGGTGATCTTAAAGCAATACAGTCATATTTAAGAAGATCTACTCAATATGCACTAAATTGGATACTAAGTTCAAAGTCATCAAAAGAAATCAAACACTTGTGTCCTGATCGAACGATCCTCCAATTATCAAACCTTGCAAAGGATAAACTCTAAATTAGAAGATGGACACACACAAGAAAGGCTTGGAATAGGAAACAATTTGTGAAGATAAGGAAACATACCACAGATGCTCTACTTTGATTCCATTGAAAGTGGCACGGCAGTATAGATGTGAGGTGAGTTGGTTTCTGGTAAGTGAAGTGCAACCATCCATTAAAAAATTAAAAATCAACCATCAGATATTAGCACCTAAAACGATAAGCAGAAGAAAATGTAAATCAGATGAAACTACCTTCAGATCCCACGCGCAACCAGTCCTGACCACAAACCAAGGCTTCTCTAGCAGCTGCATTCAGTGAACTGCGATCTTGGTCAAGCACCTTGCCTCTGTTATTGAATGCCACCTCTGGCCCAAGAGTTGATGCAGGAACTCCCAAGATATCACGTGCCATCATTGATAATGTAGGGTACCTTGGTGTGTGAACTTTCCACCAATTCAATATGCTGAAATCATAATTGCGTGGAAAGACTGGCTCTTCCAAGTATTTCTCAAGATCTGACGTTATGCTGTGGTTTTGTGAAGTTTCATGGAGAAATTTGTCAAAACCCCTAAGTCTGTCTCTTGTACCACTAGAGATACTGGTTAAGCTGCCAGAAGTACCAGCTGTATCTGAATCAAGCGAAGATGAGCCCATAGCATACTCATTTGAAAGCTCCCTTATAGCATCAGATATTTCTTTTATCTGATTTGAGGCATCAGAACCATAAATCTGAGGATAGTAATACTCCACCAACTTCATCTTGAACCTGGGGTCCAATATTGCTGCTACCGCCAAAGTCAAACTGCACTTACTCCAATACTTATCAAACTTTTGTTTCATCTTCAGCGCTATATCACTAAGAAAATTATCAGGATTTTTACACCAATCAATCAACTGGATGTGAATATCACATATTTCAGGGAAATATAGATTCGCAGTTGAACATTTATTTGCCGTGAAAACATTAGTAACTTCAACAAAAAGTTTTATATAGCCCGCAATAGCACTAGCATGATCCCACTCTGCTTCAGACAAAGCGAAAGTGTAGGAAGGGTCGTGCTCTTCTAGTAGACAGAAGGCTCCCCTATAATCTAAGGCAGCTTCAAGCATCAAGTATGTTGAACTCCACTGCTGTCCACAGTCAAGAATCAAAGGCCTTTCACCACTAATCGCAACTTGCTGAGCAATCTCATTGAACTTTCCTAGGGCTAATTGTGAACTCTTAACATGCCTTATGCTTCCTCGAACCTTGTGTATCACATCTCGAAGTGCTTCCATGACATCGAAAACGATTGATTTCAGTAGCTGCACTGCACAACGCACGTCAAACAATTCACCATTCTTTAACAGCGGCCTGTTTTGAGAAAGCCAGTCCTTGATTCTAATAATCATCTCATCATAGCCCGCACAATGATCGAAAGTCACAGAAAACAACTTACGATCAATGGCCCAGTCTGTCAAACTTTTTATAACAACTTCTGAAAGTATGTCATCTGTGTGAGAAGGATCCAGTGTTATGAAATTCAGCATTTTCTTCTGCAGTTTCCAGTCTTCATCAATATAAAAAGCAGTTAAACACAGATACCGTGCATTTTCAGATGAAGTCCAGACATCAGCAGAGAGAGTAATTCTTCCATGCAAGTTATGGATCGCCTCATACACCTTCTGTTTCTCTTTTGCATATATTGTCATACAGTCAAGTTCAACAGCACTGTTAGTCAAAGTCTCAAATAATGGCTGTAAGTTCTTGACAAATATTTTGAATCCGACATGGTCAACCATGGCTAAAGGATAACCATGTAAAATGATCATACGGGCAAGATCCAGACGGCTACGCTCTTGATCAAATCTAACACTGCCAAGGTTGATAGGCATAGTAGCTTCCTCTTTCTTTACTTCTTGATCAAACTTAAAGGTCACAGGGTTAACGGTTTCTTCTTTCCTTTGCCCTTCTTCATAAGTGACAACTGCAACAGTAGTATCTTTTCTCTTCCTCTTTGCTGCAAGTATTTGGGAAACATCATAGTTGGATCTTTTTAGACACCGCAACAAATGATTCCTTAGATGAGTTGTTCCACTGTTACTCGATCCACTAAGCTTCTTTTTACAATGTACACAAACAGCATAACAGATATCTGCCTTTCTAACTCTTTCAAAATGATTCCACACAACGGATGTCAACCTCTTTGGTTTCTTTGCTGGGGTCTCAACTGGAATTTCCATGGCATGGATGAAGCTAAATTAACCAATCTGTTTTCACTGAAATGGTTTGGTCTAAATGCTGTTAAATGACAAAACAACAGTAACCAAGTTTCTGATCAGGCTCTTCTTTTTTTTAATCAGGACAACAGCAACCAAGTAAAATGCAATGGCAGAATATTAAGGAAGCCAAAAAGGTTTATACTTCAAAATCATTAACCAAATCCAGTATCTGAAGAAAGGAAAAAAGATGAAAACTCAAGTTTTGAGCCTCATAATACTAAACTAATCATTGTAGACATGCTGTAGATTTTGTTATTTAAAAAAAAGGCATTGCTTTAAAGTTTATGTACTCAATCTTGAAAAAGACAACCAGCCTTCACAACTCTTTCAACTGGAGTCAGCTTGTCTATCTGATTTATGCTCTATCTCTTTCTCTCTCTCTCTCTCTCTCTCGATTTATCTGATTATGAGCTTTTTCTTGTGCGTGGATATAATAGCTCATATCTTCTGGAAGGAACATTCTTTTTTCATAATGAAACAAAAAGAACAAATTGAGAGTGAAATAATGGTGAGTAGTCTATACAAGCTCCGCTGAAATACAAAAGAAGGATATACTTGATTGACACTTAAGCACCAATTGTACAGTTCAAGTATCCATAAACCATGCACAAACAACTCATGAAGTCAAAAGCATTTTATTTTGCAACCTAAGCTCTAATCTAAAGAAGCCAAAGAAAAGAAGAAAAAAAGAGGGAAAAAAAGAAATCTCATGTTTCTTGGGTTGAAAACGGGTCTGATATGGCATTCCCCTAAAGAGCATCAGTGGGGGCTTGCAACATACACTCAACAGGTTCTACTGAACCAATTTCTTTTTACCCAGAGCATAGATAGTATAAGAAACACTAAAATTCAACAAATATTAAGTTCTGAACCACAAAATCCAAAGGTGCAAGGGATTCAGTGGTCAGAACATAATAAAGGTTGAACAAATCAAGTTTAAATCTTGGATCCGCCTCTAGACAGTAAGTGTTCACAAAATTCAGCACAATGTTGATCCACGATACTCGCAACAGTGGCTTTATACTGACCAAAGTATATGCATATACTCACATATTAAAGTTCATAACTAGAGCCATTTACAACATCCAAATGATCCAAATTCCCAATCAAATCAAATTTAAAAAAAACTGCAAAAACCAATTTAAATAAGCACAAAGCCACACAATAAGACATTAAAAAAACAACTTTGCCTAAAATATAATCGAATTAATACAGTAAATCAACTACACCTCAATCCCAAACTAATTGGGACCGGCTACAAATTCCTCTATATCGATTCCATTTATTAGGCTCAAATTGATTCACTTGAAATTGATTCGAGTTGAAATGCGAACCTAGAAAGTGAAGAGCTTTTCGTTGACGCTGTCCAGAGAGAGATCCGATCAGAGGATCCGAGAGAAAATAGGGTTAGGGTTTGGATTGGATTAGAACGAAGAGAATATGAACCGGATGTTGAGACCGGGAACCGGGAAGATCCGGTAAGAATGGCCCGATTGCCTGATTGGGATTTGGGTGGTCCACACATTTGTGAAGTCCGTTTTGAGAGTGAGACATTTGGGTCGGGTCAGGTTGGTTTAAGGGTAGGTGCGTTTAGGTAAAATGGATCTTCTCTTCTTATTTTATTTTTGAGATATTTTTTCTTAAATTTCTGGATTTTATTGCTATAACAAATATTAGTCTTGTAACTTGATAGTAATTCTTGTCTACGATTTGGTTAAACGTAATATTAGTATTAGAAGATTACCGCGGATAATAAAAAATTAGAAAGTTTTTTATTTTAGCAAACTAGCAAAATCTTCCCTAAATCACATGAAGATTTTAAAATAATATAATATTGTGGAACTTGAATTGAAAAGTTCAATAAAATGAATAAATTATGTGTGACCTTATTTTGTGTTACTTATGAAGTTACATCATCTTGAAACATGTTATATTAACTTTTTGTAGATTTCATGAAACTTCTTGACTATTTTACACAAGTTTCCTCAATTATTCGTTTACCGATAATGGTGTGATTTTGTAGAAATGATACCAAGTAGCCACTCTAAAAGACTGCTATTTAATAATCCGTCAATATATCCTGAACGTCCTAAATTATCCTGAAGTTTGCTTCAACACTTAAGGAGAAAATAAGTACTAGCAAATCTGCAAATAGCATCCCTAAAAATAGATGTTTGTGACGGGAGAAGTTTTATAGTTTTATACTTCTTATCCTACGTTAACATCTATCTCATTGGATTGAGGGTAAGGTCTGCATATATACTACCATCCTCAGATCCCACATATCGTCGTTGTTATTGTATCCTACATTAATGATAATTTAACAATATTTATCATGGTATTATACACGTGTGCATATTGTTTTTCTTTAAATATTATTTACACATATTTAGTGAATATTTTTGGCGGAGTGGCATCAGATGATACTCATTATAGAAGGTTGTCTCCGCACTACTAAAATAAAGATAAAATCTTCTTATACGGGAGAGGGAAGCCACCTTGCAATAACAACAACAACAATAACAAACCTTACCCCTATCCATGGGCGGATTTTGGGCGGCGGAATGGTGTTCATCTGAACCCCCTTTGTTGAAAAATTACACTGTATATATAAAATAAAATTTATTTTTTACCGTTATATACTATGTTTTGAATCCCCTAGACACAACCTTTTTAACTTTTTCCTTTTTTTGAACTCCCTTGTCAGTAATCCTGCCTCCGCCACTGCCCTATTGATAATAGGTGAATTTGACTATATTTATACCCTAAATAATCACACTTTAATGTTGTTTTGATAATATATATGACGACAAAATGCTCTTATTAGTATTTTTAGTGTGTTATAGGTACACAAGAGTTGAGGAAGGCTAAAAGTGTAATTTTGGAGTCAAAAGAAGGTGAAAAAGGTCATGTGTGAAACAAATCAAGAAATTGTGCTGGAACAGCCCGGAAGAATCCGAGGCACTGTTTGACCGCGGTTCCACCGCAATCGCGGTAGAACAGGCCTGCGGAAGTTTTGCAGATTCAGAAGGCATCACTCACCGCGGTTCCACCGCGAACACGGTGAAACCGCGGTGGAAGGCGGAAAACTTAAGGGCTGAAGTGTAAAAACAGAAATTGTAAAACCTAAACCCTATATATATTGTTAGGATTCGCCCAAAGGAGGCAAGTTTTGTACTATTTACTACTTTTGCAAGAAAACTAGTAAGAGAGAATTCTCTTAACATCTCTCTTTCTTTTCCTTTGAATTCTTGATTATGAAATCCATTATCTCTTTTGCTTTCTTAATTATGAGTAGCTAAATCTTTATCTAAGGTTTTGATGGAACCTATTGATTGATGAACTTCTGGGTTATGTGAATACAATTATTAGTTAAATTTCTATTTGTTCAACTTCGTTCTCGTTGTAGTTAATTGATAGGATCCTCAATTAGATGTGCCTATTTAGTGTGCATAACTTGGAAAAGAGTGCATATTTAGGTTATTGTTGAACAACACCACACCTAGATTATTGGAAGAATCTATAATTGCGGGTGTAAAGGTGGGATTAGGAATAACGAAACCTTGGGTGCAATCTAAAGTGAACTGTGTTAATTAAAGCTAGCTAGGGTAGCTCGGAAGAGTGCAATAGTAAATTATTGTAATTGCTCGGGAGAGAATTACGGTAGAATTAGGGTTCATGATTGATAGAGAAGTATTGACAATTTGTATGAGCATAAACAGAAGGAATTCCATCAATAAGGGAAATCATCACCTTAGTCTTTCTCATTATTCATTACAACACATTCAGTTATTTTCTTCAATTCTTTAGTTTATTGCAAAAGTAGTTAGTAGAAACCACTCACAAAGATATTTGAAAGTTTGGGAAGCTGATTTAGAAGTATTATTGGGTTTTGAAGGTTGTAGTTGATAGGTTAACTCTCTGTGGGATTCGACTACGGACTTATAAACTGGGTTATATTGACAGCGACCACATTGTCCTTTTTATAAGGCATAGCTGGGCGTGATCAAATTTTAGCGTCGTTGTCGGGGAGTTAACGGAATTATCAATTGCCATTGACAGAACTGCAAGATTCTTGTGTAGTCAGATTCTCTCTACACACCTTAAATTGAAAATTTTGACGATTGTTGAATTGGGCGTTCAGGTGTATGCCTAGGAAATCTGCAAGGACTGGAGAACTACTTGAAGGACTCTCAGACCTAGAGCAAACATTCCGGGCACGAAACTGGGCAAACAGACAACTTCAACAATCTCAGTAAACCACTGAAACTAGACATTGACATGGGAGACGTAAACGATCCAAACCAGCAAGCTGGGTTGAATGTACAGGAAGAGGCGCAGGAGGGTGCACTGTTTGACTGGGCATAACCAACTGCTGATAATTTGGCAACTGCCATTATTGTGCCAGCCATTCAAGCTGAATCATTCCAGATCACTAACAACATGCTGCACTTGTTGCAAAACAAGGGACTATTTTCTAGGACTCAGGTTGAAGATCCACAGCAACAACTGAAGAATTTTATTTCTATATGCAAGACGAAGAGGCAACCAAATGCGACACCAGAGGCAATCCGGCTACTGCTGTTTTCATTCTCAGTTACAGGGGCTGCACGGGTATGGCTCAACTCACTTTTCATTAACTCTATAGCAACATGGGATGAGTTAGTCAAACAATTCCACAACAAGTTTCATCCACCTAACAAAACAGCTCAGCAAATTGATGAGATTGTGAGCTTCAAGCAAAAATCGATGGAGACGTTGCATGAGACTTGGGGCAGATTTAAGGGTATGCTAGTCATGTGTCCTCACCATGGGGTTCCTGAACAGATGTTGGGTCAAAGGTTCTACATGGGGCTCTCGGATAGCATGAAAAATATAGTAGATGCCTCAGCAGGTGAGGCTTTTCTTAGCAAGACCTGGAGAGAAGGCTAGAATTTGCTTGACAAGATGGCTCGGAACTCAAGGTGGACAACCAGGAATGCTCTTATCACTCTAGTGGTACACTCTGTACCTCTGAATCCTTCCAACACTATGGAGAATAACATGGCTACTCCTTTTAAGCATCCTGAGAAAAAAGGTGGAAGAATCTGGGGTTAAGCAGCAGGTTCATATAGTAGATACTACCAATGGGGGTTTATGCACATCTTGCATTAGCCAACCCATAGGTAATCCATGGGCTGCAGACCAGGAACATCACCATCAGCATGAAGACATGAACTACGTGACAAATTATGGAGGGCATTGACAGGGAAACCAGAATTGGGGTCAACAGGATCCACAGTAGTACAGGCCCCCTCAGCCATAATACAATGCAGGAGATATGAGGCCACCCAACAATATGGCTCCATATCCTAGACGTCATGCCTTCAATAATCAGCAGCAGGGGTATTATCTACCCCCACCATAACATGTGGATAGACATGACGATGGGTTCGCCAGGTTAGAAGCTATGATGCAGCAGGTGATTGGGTCACATGCCAAAACCAATGAAATGATAGATGCACATGATTCAACTATTAAGAATATATAGGTGCAAGTGGGCCAAATTGCTATGACACTGAAAAATCGTCCTCAAGGGACATTACCTACAGACACTCAAACAAACCCAAAAGATCAAGTCCCA
>JASVEL010011515.1:0-34449 GCA_032618575.1 Nicotiana noctiflora | reverse complement strand
AATCACTCATCAACTCAGGTTTCAAACAAAGACACTTTGATTACTCATTGTTTACAAAAATAAGGGGAACATGAATGGTAATCATTTTAGTGTACGTAGATGATATTCATATTACTGGGAATGACCAATAAATGATTAGAGGCAACATATCGTCAAAAGGACCCAATCAAAGATTGGTAGTGAAAATGTTCTATCTCACAATGACAAGGCCGGACATATGTTATGTAGTACATGTGCTTAGTCAATTTATGCACCGTCCTAAAGGATCACACATGGATGCAGCAATTAAAGTAGTCAAATACAAAAAGGGTGCTCTATGACAAGGACGGCTAATGATCTCATATCAGTCGACCAAGCTAACTACATTTTGTGATGCAGATTGGGCATCTTGTCCAGTCCCTAGAACATCGGTAACATGGTATGTGATGAAGCTAAGGGACTCCTTGGTATCATGAAAATTAAAGAAGCAGTCCGCAGTATCGCGAAGCTTAGCAGAAGCTGAGTATATAGTATGGTAGGTGGTGTCTCAGAAATTTTATGGCTGACTGGACTTTGCAGAGAATCGGGTATAGAAGTTGATCTACTAGTCGAGCTGAATTGTGACAGCAAAGCAACAATTCAAATTGCTGCAAATCCCATATTCTAGAGCGCACAAAACATACAGAGATAGGCCTACATTTCATCAAAGAAAAACTTCAACAAGGAATCATGAAGACCAGATATGCGATATCAAAGGATCAAGAGACAGACTTGTTTACCAAAGCTCTGAGTAAATCACAACACATATATTTGATGTACAAGCTAGGGATGCTCAACCTGTTCACACCATCTAGCTTGAGGGGGAGTCTTGAAGGAAGTAACGTGTGAGAGGCACACGGGTTGTTAGTTAGTTATAACTAATTTACGAAAGGGTTAGTTAGAGTTAGTTAGCTCACTTTTCCTCTTAGGGTGTGTTTGGTATGAAGGAAAATGTTTTCCATGGAAAATATTTTCCTAGAAAATGTTTTCATGGAAAATGAGTGGATTTATCACTTATTTTCTCTTGTTTGGTTGGTAAGTGGAAAACATTTTCCGAAAAATATTTTCTATGTTTGGTTAGAGAGTAAAAAATAGTTTTTTTTAGAAAAATATTTTTTTTGCAACTCTCCTACCCCTCCCCCCTCCCACCTCCCCCACCCTCCCCTTCCCGAAGTCTCTAAAAATTGACACAATCTAAAGGAACTAATGTGATGCTTTACTTTTTAACGCAAAAATCGCGTATTTTCGAATCGGTAAATTTATAATTTCTAAACTCGTAAACTTCCGAACTCATAATTTTGGAACTTGTAAAATATTGAGCCTTTAAATGATAAATAATAAAATTAAAAACTGAAAAATATATTTTAAAATTTTTTCGGGGGGAGGGGTGGCGGGGGGGGGGAAAAATAAAAATTTACATTACAAAAAAAAATAATTTTTTTGTGGGGGGGTAGGGGGTGGGGGTGGGTGGTGCAGAAAAATAAGAAAATAGAAATTTAAAATTATAGAAAAAAAATTAAGTTAAAAGAAATTTTTTTTTGCGAGGTGGGGCCTGGGTAGTAGGGTGGATGGTAACGGAAAAACAAAAATTTTTCTAAAAAAAAACTGTTTTTTGGGAGAGGGGGTGGGGTGGGTTGGTGAGGGTGAGAATGGTTGAGAATGAGCTTTGGAAAATGTTTTCCCTTCTTTTGATAAGGAAAACATTTTCCTCCAATCGGAGGAAAATGAATTGATAAGGAAAATGTTTTCCAAAACATTTAAGCCAACCAAACATGGGAAAATTGGAAAACATTTTCTAGAAAATGTTTTCCTTCGTACCAAACACACCCTTAGTCTTTTAGCTTAGTAATGTAGCAATAGATCAGAGATGAAAATATGTTAATTTCTCTCTTCCATAGATTGAGAGCTTTCTTTTAGAAACTTCAAATCCGCCATTAGAGTTCAAGCTCGAGCTCAGCTCTGATCTTCATTGACATGAACATAGAGCAAAGAGAATAAACTCAAAATTGAGCTATATTCTGTAACATAATTATCTGGAATTTCTCAATGTCTCTAGAGTTCAATTAGAAATAATGTACGACTTATTTTCAGAGCAATTTGAACAAAAACAAAAGAATTTAACCAAAGTTTTGTAAACTTAATATTAATTGAGAAACTAAAACTGAAACAACAAAAGTGAATAATAAGCACTGTAATTGTAATCACTTTACAATTGAGAAACTAAATATTTTTTATCTCTAATATAATTTTTTGGGAAAGAAAGATAAGACCATCGGATATCAATTACGTATTTTGTTTTTCTAAGCCGTTGTGAGACCCAAGATAGGATCTTTTTCTTTCTTTATTAGAGACACAACATTAATATATCAGCTAGGATAACTACTTTGTCCTTTCATTTCTCTATAAGATCATTGTTTAGAAAAACAAAACTCATGACAAAATAACTTTATGATTACGGTTTCAATATATATTTGAAAAAAAAAAACATGTGGAAGATTCACAAATTTCTTTTTATCAAATTTCATATGACAGTGGTGCCAATTTGTTCGTAACTCTTACTTATTCAATAAAATATATGTTACCTCCGTCAACACAACAACAACAATAACAATTCAGTAGAATCTCACAAGTAAGGTCTAGGGAGGGTAGTGTGTACGCAGATCTTATCCCTACTCCAAGGAGGGAGAGAGGCTGTTTCCGAAAGACCTTCGGCTCAAGATAATAAAAAAGACAAAAGAAGAGAGTATTAGATTCACCGCGGAAATCATATGGTAAAAGGAACATAAAAAGCAGAAAAGAGAAAATAATAATAATGATAATAATAATAATAATTCAAAGCAAAAACGATGGTTTGTAAATGGATCCTGAGTCGAAAATAAAAAAAATAGTGAAACTCGACATTGTCCCTCGCTATCTTAGACAAAAACCCATCGAAACTAGTCCACTACCTCCTATCCTACAACCGTAATACGCGACTTCCATAACTTCCTATCAAGTGTCATGTCCTCGGAAATCTGAAGTCTCACCATATCCTGTCTGATCACCTCTCCCAATATTTATTAGGCCGCCCTCTGTCTCTTCTCGTGCCTTTCACAACCAGCCGCTCACACCTCCTTACTGGAGCATCTGGGTTTCTCCTCTGTACATGTCCGAACCATCTAAGACTCGATTACCTCGTCTTGTCATCAATATGGCCCACACATCCACCTCAACATGCTCGTTTCAATACATGTACTAATATTGCTGATATATATAGTCTGGACAAAAAAAAAAAGAAATTACTAACAATAATAGTTTTCTACCTTTATTGAGATTTGAACATTAATTTCATATAGTTTAATTTATCTTTCATTAAACACGAGGTTATGGCCACATGTTGAAATCTGGTGAACCATTAAAATAAATATTACTATATCATTTGCCAACTGTTGAATTTTGTCAAATTGTCATACCTGATTTTTTTCTCTGAGCAAAATAGGGAAAATATTATATAATTGATTCTTTTTTATTTGGTACAGATTGTAATTGATTCATGTCATGAGATCGTTTCTCTGCTCCTTCTGAAAGTTCAAAAAAATAAACATTATTTTACTTATTATTTATTTACTACAGTATATCATATTTTATTTTACCATTTTTCTGGGAGATATGGGAGGGGGCATCACTTGGCAACTGTACAACCTCAAATATTCAGAAAAAGAGTTGCACATCATAATTAAGATTTTTCGAAGTGGGGATAATGTCCACTCCTTTTTTTTTTTTGGCTCGAAGCTCATCCCCTTCTGTATTGGTTGTAATTGTTTGAGAATTTTCAGAGTTAGAAACAGCGGGCTACTGTCCCTTTCTTCCATTTTCAGTCACTAACCAAATCAAAGACTCCATTTTTATGTGGTTCTTTATTATCCACTCATTAATTTCTGCCTTTTTCGATACACACATATTTGATATTAAATTGTCTCTTCTGTAGTACTTTCAATAGTTCTCTGGATATAAAGCTTCCCCAAGAGTACAAATTGTTGCTATAAATTCGGTTTTCTGTTGTATAGTATATATTGATTGCAACTTGGGTGTTCATCTTGCTTTGAAGGCAAAATCTTGTTGATTTGGCTAAGTGGGTATTTACAAGGATGATGTCTGTGACTTGCCATAATCTTGAGATTGGGAGAATTCCATTAGAGTTTTTGGCTTGTGGGTGTTCTTCTAATAACAAGGTGTTAAGGAATGTAAGTAGAGGATTCAGTGCTCGGAAATTGTTCTCCTGTAGACAAGAAATTGGCCGCTGTCGTTCGTTTTCAACTAAGGCTTCACTTAGTGGTACTTACTTGAATCATTTATGTTAGTTCTAATATTTTTAACCCTATAGTTTGTAAGATTGCCATGTTCATAGGAGGTCACGGGTTCGAGACGTTGAAACAGCCTCTCGCTGAAATGCAGGGTAAGGCGTTGTACAATAGACTTTGTGATCTGGCCCTTCTTCGAACCCGCACATTGCTGGAGCTTGGTGCACCGGGCTGTTTTTTTTATTTTGTAAGATCGTAATCTTGGAATAATTTCAATAATGATTTGTGGCTCTATTGCAGGTGTGGCGCCAGTGTTGGATTTGAACAAGTCAGCAAAACCTATTTCACTTGCTAATGTGTTTGAAGTGGTTGCTGATGACCTCCTTACACTAAACAAGAACTTACAGAATGTGAGTGACATTCTTTAATCAAATCATTCCTGGTTCCATACCTTTGCTTTTCTGATTTTTTTTGTCAGCTAAATAGTCTTATGGAATATATGCAACAACAACAACCCAGTATATTCCCACAAGTTGGGGTCTGGGGAGGGTAATATGTAGACAGGCCTTACCTCTACCCGAGAGGGCAGAGAGGCTGTTTCGAATCGACCCTCGATGAATAGCTGCCAAGGTAGCTCCATGTTATCATTATCTGGGAATACTTTGGGTCATTAAATTCTTTTTTTGGAGGCATGGTCAGCTCATTTGAGCTTATGTTTTGTTGCCATTGCCAGATAACTAATTGTTGTACTTGTCATAATAACTTCATCGACTCTCAGTCGAGCATAGTTTTGTTCCCAAATGAACTGATCTGGATGTAGGAGAGAGGTGCAGTTTTAGATTATTAGGGGTCTAGTTGGGAAACAAGTTATCCCAGAATTAATTATCCCAAGATTGTTATTCTACCCTCCCATAGGGATAAAAATAACACTATCCCGGGATTAGTTATACCGTGATTTTATCCCAACCAAACGTGAGATAAACTCATCTCAAATTTAATCCCCGTATGAATTATCCCTTATCCCTTTTACCAAATGAGCCCTTACATGATCGTTTTAGTGAGGGTTAATGCTTGGTCATGGTAGTAAGGATAACGAACTGGAATCAATAAGTATGTTTACAACAATAGCATACCCAGCCACCCAGGTAATCCACAAGAGAGGTTTGGGGAGGGTAGTGTTTACGCAAAGTCTCCATATCTGGCATCTTTGCCTCTTTTTGTTCAGGGTCCTTTAGAACTGCAAAATGGTTTGGGCTGAGACCTACCTTGTGCGGGTAGAGAGACTGTTTTCGATGGACCCTTGGATCAAGGAAAGCAAACCAAAAGAAGGCAGGTAAAGAAAAGCAGAAACAACAACAAGATAATAAGAAAACCGAAGCAGAAGGAACATAAGTAGTAATAGAAATCAATAAGTATGTATATTTGACCAAATTTGGGTTATCGGCCTAAGAAGAATTAACCATATGACGAGTCACAGTATCACACTGCCAAATGATATATTAATCTTGAGCTTCTAGATATCATTTTAAAAAGTCAGATCTACTCTTTTAGGCAGATTTATTTGGTATTTGGTCATCCCAAATGAACTGCTCTAGATGGAGAAGAGATGCAATTTTGGACCAATACATGGTCATGGTAGTGACAGCGAATAACTGGAACCAATAAACATGTTTATTTGACTATATTCAGGTTTTTGGCTTTAGAAGAATTAACCATAGAAGGAGTAGTAGCTATTCTATCACTCCAAAGTGATACTTGACCTTGAGCTTCTGAAGTTCATTTTAAGAAGTCAGTCCTACTTTTTGACAATTTTAATTAATATTTGGTCATACTATGTTTCAAAGAGTTGACACAAGAAATAAGTGCACCCACATCTCTAACGGTGACTAGTGTGATGCCGACTGTCAAGTAACTGAAGAAATTCATATCAGCAATTGCCACTTGCTATTGTTTGGGTTTGTAAAACTATGTTGTTTAATTTGATCAACACCACATGAATGTTCAGATGGAATATATCAGTAAATTTACTTTTTATCTATCTTCCTTCTATTTTGTGTCTAAGAGAAATCATTTATCAGATTGTTGGTTCGGAGAACCCAGTTTTGATGTCTGCAGCGGAGCAGATTTTTGGTGCTGGTGGCAAAAGGGTGAGACCTGCTTTAGTATTCCTAGTGTCAAGGGCCACAGCAGCAATTTCTGGTTTGAAGTAAGGAGCACTATTGATTTTCTTTCTTGTAGTAATACTCACGACGTATCAGCTAAGCTAATATTTATAAAATAAAATTTGCTGCCAGGGAGCTGACCGTAGAACACAGAAGGTTAGCTGAAATCATTGAAATGATCCATACTGCAAGCTTGATACATGATGATGTGTTAGATGAAAGTGACATACGAAGAGGTGACAATTTTAAGCATTCTCCTCTGCTGTGTCAGCAAATGCACTGTCTTTAGTTATTTAAAAACTCAAATAGTCAAATATGATAATACTAAATTGTTGTTTCCACCACCAATTTCCCTCGTGTTTGATGCTTCATTTGCCGTTGTACTTGAACTTAGATCAATTGATGATTGATTCCATAATAGCGCTTCCAAATATGAATCTGTGTGTGTCATTCAGGTGGTCATCAATCCTATCACCTAATCATTTACCATTGTGCTTCTTCTAACTCGCTTCTCTTAATTGCAATTTCTAGTGTACCTTCTCCTTACCTTCCTTGAATTAACCTCTTAAAAAAATTTCCAATCCAGGAAAGGATACTGTTCACCAATTATATGGTACTAGAGTTGCAGTACTGGCTGGTGATTTTATGTTTGCACAGTCGTCGTGGTACCTAGCTAACCTTGAAAATCTTGAGGTCATAAAGCTCATCAGTCAGGTATCTTAGGAACTTCTTGGTTTGTACATCTTGCAGAATTGACGACGTTGATATCAATATGAGTTCACGCACCTCAAACCGTTTGTGGTTATTGGTTTTTGTGGCAGGTTATTAAAGACTTTGCAAGTGGTGAAATAAAGCAGGCCTCTAACTTGTTTGACTGTGATGTTGAACTGGAGGAATATTTGCTCAAGAGTTACTATAAAACAGCCTCCTTGATTGCTGCAAGCACCAAAGGAGCTGCCATTTTCAGTGGTGTTGACCGTGATATTAGCGAACAGATGTTTCAGTATGGGAAGAATCTTGGTTTATCGTTCCAGGTTGTTGATGACATATTGGACTTTACTCAATCAGCAGAGCAATTGGGGAAGCCAGCTGGAAGTGACTTAGCCAAGGGAAACCTTACTGCACCAGTACTTTTTGCATTACAAAAGGAGCCAAAACTTAGGAATATAATTGAATCAGAATTTCGTGATGCTGATTCTCTTGCGGAGGCCATTAATCTAGTCAAGACCACCGGGGGAATTCAGCAAGCACAAGATTTGGCAAAGGAGAAAGCTGATTTAGCACTGCAGAGCCTAAAATGCCTTCCTTCTAGTCCTTTCCGAGCTGCACTTGAGGAAATTGTGAAGTATAATCTGGAGAGAATTGAATAGACGAAAACACAGTATACACCTTGGCTATATCATTCTATAGAAGCGCTTATATCTAACCATATCGGAGAGGCGTCCAGTTGAAGACTCTGTCACTATAACTTCAATAGGACATCCACCAGGATTAAAGTGCTTCTCTGTACTTGTTATACTCATATACAGGTTGTAATTGAGGACATAAAGCTCCTAATATAGCAATACTGTGTCCTAGCATTCTTTAGAATTTCGCTAATAAACTGTCAAATCCAATTGTTGTTGTATACTAAAGAAATTCCACGTTACAAATAATGTCATGTACAATTTACTCTTGGTTTTCATGTGGTGATATATATTCATATACTAATTCTATGTTATCCTTCCCTAATGATCCCAACTCTATAGCCCCTGGACTTACTTCCACCTGAACAAGGATTACACTTTCCTTTGTTGAACTCAAATGACATATGAGTTGTCACATGCTTATCTATACCAGAAGCTAGCTCTTCTGTGCTTTAACCATCTTATAAACAATCTCCCGTTTGGCCAAGCTGCAAAAATCAGCTTATTTTGAGTAGTGCTTTTTTCCAAAAGTATTTTTCTCAAAAATACTTTTAGTGAGAAGGAATTATTTGGCTAATTAGTTTAAAAAGTACTTCTGTGCAGCAATTAGTGTTTGGTCAAGCTTTAAAAAATTGTTTCCTAGTATATTTTTCTCAAAAGTGCTTCTCAAAAAAGTGCTTTTGAGCAGAAATACTTTTTTTCTGCTTCTCCAAAACTGTTTCTGATTCTCAAAAATATTTTTTTTTTCCTTCCAATTCCAAGAGCTTGACCAAACAGCTGAACTTTTGGTCAAAAGTGCTTTTGGTCAAAAAAAAAAAAAAAAGAAAAACTCTTTTAGCCAAAAAGAAAACAGGCTATTAGTCTATAATCTGCATTTCGAGATAATTTGTTAGTAGAATGTTGAGAAGGGCTCCAGGAGAAAGATACTTTAGGAAAAACTTCAACTTTAACCTAGAAAAACTCTTTTTTCAGATTGATATTATATGTTGCAACTTTAAAATCACAAAGGACCTACATTATGGTGTTCTCTCTTTTTATTGAGAGGAGGAGGGTTGTTTTGTTGAGAATATATTTGTCGTAATTAAAATCACAATCGCAAATAAAGATGAACTAATACTTCCTCTCCATATTTAACTTAACACATAATTTGAAATCTTACTTAATCTTAATTAAGTGTACTTTGTTATAAATAAAATTTTATTTATGGTGAATGCCTATATTTAGAAAGATTCTAACGTTTATTACTTTGCGACTAAGTCATATTTCTCCTATAAATAGAGGGGTCTTACCCCATTGTAAATCATCCCAAAATTCAATAATAATTCCACATCTCTCTTTCTCTGCAATATTGCCCTTGTTCTTTTATTATTTATAACACGTTATCAGCACGAGACTCTAACGAATTGAGTAGAAGCTTTGGGATTGAGCAGAATGATTGCCAATTGCTCCATGAACTTCCTTCATGATTGAATTTTAGATTTAAGTTAAGTATTTTACTTTTCTCTTTCAAATTCTTGACATTCTATTATTTGATTTTAAATATAAGCAAAGACGATAAATTTTGTTTTTTCAACTCTAATGGAGTTTGAAAGAAATTATAACCACCCAAAGTGGTAAAATTTCTATGCCTTGACATGATTAAATTCATGTATAATTATGGGCAAAGAAGTGAAAACTCGTCCAATTGAATTTGCTCTATTCTCATTCCCTTTAGAGAATGTGACAGCAGTATGTAATAAGTCTGAAAGAAGTCAAAATTATTACCATGAATAATCAATGGATATGGACGTGGCAATAAACGAAATTATGTCGTCATCATTGTGGTAATGAGAACAATAAGTATTCTCAAAATAATCCTTCACTCTGTGAAAGTAATATTAGTCATCGATTTTATAAAGCACATATAGATGATTATGGTCCATTCATGATGTGAATGTGACAACATCTTACTTATGAATACATATTCATTGACAACATCTTACTTATGAATACATATTCATTCTTCAAAGAATATGAACGTGCTAGTGATAGTGAATATACCACACTCACCTCTAGAAGAAGGTTTGAGATGATACCATAAATAATGTCATTATTATGGCATGAATGGTCATTGATCACGTACCTATTGTACGCCAAAATATTTTGGCATTGTGATTATTAAAAGATAATGGTAATGCAAAACAGATCTTGCATATAATTTTGACCATACACATAATGGTATAACTTTTTCTTTAAAAGAGATATTCACCACATGGATGTTGATGAATCTGTGGTAGTACAAAATTAATTGAGAGCTCTAGAAGAGTCAATTATTACTATTTTGGAGAAACACAATTAATTACCAATAAGGTATTGTGTTGTAGTAAGTCTCAAAGAACAGTTTCCAAAGTATACGCGAAAGCGGTTGATTATATTGAGACTATAAATAAAGGAAAGATTTAATATCTTCTATTACTACAACTTGTAGCGGAGTAATATGTACGTGAAAAGATACCCGCTTTATTCTCCAATTTGTACTACATAAACATAAGAATACCACAATGAAGTGGATATTTTATTGATATAAAACCCATATCATAATAAACTTGGAGTTTATTCATAATTGCACACATCATGATATAAATCTGAAATTTATCAATATTGATAATTTATTCAGTTGGCATAATTGGTTTAGCCATATCAATTTAATCATGATGTGCAAAAATAAAAGAGAATTTACATGGGTAAATATTAAAGAACTAGAAAGTTCCTTACGAATTCTCTTACATTGCTTGTTCTCATTAACTATAATTGGGATTGAATCCCATGAATGCTGGAAATATCAAAGGTGAATATGGGCCTATTCACCTGCCATGTATACAACATAAGATGCATCTATGAGATAGTTACATGTGCGATTATTATTAAACCGCAACATGATTTTTTGCGAGGTAACTTGCTCAATAATTTAATTCGACCATAATTTCCAGATTTTTCTATTCAAGAAGTTCATCTTGATAAGTTGGTTTACATTACAACTGGTTTAGCAAGACCTCTACTTAATAGCTAAACAATTGCTTATGAGAACAAAGTTTTGTATATCAGTTTGATATACGTTATATATGAAAGAATATTATTTTCTCCCTCACAAGTGGTTTAGGGTCAGGAACCAAATAATTCCATCTTATTATTATTGATGTGCGGTGTATATTTTGATTAACACCATAGCGCACAAAGATGGGTTCTCAAAGTTGAGGAAACAAGTTAGTTTTCTAACATGAGGGGGAGACATGATAAACAATTGAGAAAAGTTACATGGAATAAATTATCATTTATACATCGAGATCCTCGAATAAAATAATATGAACTTGAAGTTTATAAAAGGGTAATTCATGTGCAATTTATTACAAAGCATGCCAGACGCATCTGCTGACCCAAAGAAAGTAACTATATTCTCATTGCAAATGCTCCTATTAAGTCCTAAAAGGACAAAGTCCATGGTACGCTTAAAGCTTAAAGACAATCAGTTTCAAATAAACTTCTTGATAAAGAAGGTGAGCAAATTATCAAAAAGATCGTAATAAAGGAAGCAAGTGATCTAGAAGATCACATGACATAACATTTCATAAAATCTCATGAGAGATTCAGGTACCCGAATATATGAATGAAGAGATCTTTATGTTATGTCATTATGAAAATATATTGAAACTGATATAAAATCTTTGTCGACCTCAACCTTCAAGAAGCTAGTGCACAAGATATGTGAAGGCTCAAGGATGTGAATTGATGCTCTCATCAGGGGGAGTTAATGAGAGTTGCACTCTTTTTCCCTTACAAGGTTTTGTCCCACTGGGTTTTCCTTGCAAGGTTTTTAACGAGGCAACCAAAAGACGTATTGTAGATATGTGTACTCTTTTTCCTTTTCTAGAATTTTTTTTCCCACTGGGTTTTATTTTAGTTAAGGTTTTAACGAGGCACGCCATCTATTGAATAAACATTCGGGGGGGTGTTATAAATAGAATTTTATTTATGGTAAATGTCTATATTTAGAAAGATTCTAGGGTTTATTACTTGGTGGCTAAGTCACTATCTCCCTATAAATAGAGGATTCTATTCCATTGTAATTCATCCAATATCAATAAGAATTCCCTCTCTCTCTACTTTGCTCTACAATATTCATTTCTTTTATTATTTCATAACATACTTATTATTATACTAGTAGTTGTATAAGTCTATGGTACTAGACTTTAGTCCTACAAACAAAACGCTACCAAATTTAAAATTTGAATAGTTGAATTCTTCAAATTTTGAACGAAAATGGAAAAAAGTCACAAGAATTATGACAAAAAATAGTAAATACTTATTTAAGAAAAGAAGAATGACTCATGAAACTTGTAATTTAAAATAAACTATGTATGTGTGTTTACAAAATTATCTTATTAGCACTCTGTTATGATCATTGTTATCCATCGTTTTGTAACATATTGTATGGTATGATACTATTTTATGAATACAACGTTGGATAAATTGTATTGTTTGTTGTTGTTAAATATAGTATTATTTTGCTGTTTGATTTGACTGTAACGGAATCGTACTATACTATAATAGATAAGTTTACTAAAATACCCTCAATTATTTATATATTAAATTTATCAGGAACTATGCATATAAATAATTTAAGAAAATCTCTTTCTACTAATTTATCACCAAATATGTCTTACAGATAAATTAAGCAATTAAATTAATGCAAATTCTAACAAAATTAGTCGAACAAGTTAATATTATTAAAAACAATAATAAGTACACTCTATTCGTTTCTATCATAATAATAATGATAAAACAAAAATAAAATGTTAAAGAACTATGATAAAGAAAGGAACAAGAATTGGCAGAACAAATAATTAGAATCGGAGATAAAATCAAATTAGTAGAAAAAATAAAATAAAATAAGACATAACACCTTTGACGTTATAGTTGGATGCTGCAGAAGTTCTGAAAAAAAAAAGGGACGAAGCTAAAGTAGGATATTGGTTGGAGATTTGGAGTTTAAAAAAAGAAGGTAAAAGGTAAAATAAAATTATGAAGTAGTACATGTTATGACATAATTGAAAAGAAAAATAGGAAGTAATTTCACCATACTTAATCGGTTATTTTAAAAAAATGGTACATTTAATTATTGTGGAACAATAAATTTAACAATATAATACAATCATCTTTAATGAAGCAATCAAAACAAAATATTATTCTAAATTAATAATACAATATCGTAGATAACAACCATCCAATTAAAAGAATGATTTAAAATTAAATTAGTATTTATCTATCAAATACATATTTATTTTTAAAGACTAAAAAGAAAATAGAGCATATAATTAAGAGAGAGAAAGGAGTAAAATATTCATGTGGCATGGCTAGAGTTGAGTGAAGTATGGGTAAAGAAAAGAATTTACAGTAGTGAAACCTTACACAGGAGGGCGGTATAATGCCCAAATTCTATTTGTCGTAATTCATGAATTGGGTCGTGCCGTGAAGGTCGAAGAGGATAATGAGAGTGTTACAGTACTTGAGTCAATGGAAGTCCAAAGCCAAAGACGGAATTCAACAATCACTTCTACTCGCCAAATTCCTCTGCTTATTACATGTCACCAATAACTATATTTGTTCCCCTGTCATGGTATGTATCTATGTCTCGGATTTATCTGCATTAATTTGGGCAAAAATTAAGCTTTTCAGATAAATTGTTGAATGTTCTTTTGGTTTAGGTGTATGGTCCTAGTATGCTACCGACTCTGAATCTTACCGGCGATGTTTTGCTGGCTGAACACTTATCGCCGTTGTTGGATAAGTTGGGACCAGGTGATGTAGTCCTCGTTCGCTCACCTGATAACCCTAGAAAGACTGTTACTAAACGCATTGTTGGTATGGAGGGCGATACTGTCACTTTTCTAGCCGACCCTGCAAGAAGTGACCGCCATGTCACCTTAAAGGTGTGCTTTTTTCTATGTAATTACACCCTTTTCAATTCTTGGATCGAATACTGATAGTTGTCAAGTTAGGAGCCATAGTTCAACTGATTTTATTGGTTCATTATCAGATCATATGTCCACTCTGCAATATAGCATGAGTTATTCTTGCAGTGAACAAGTCATTGGAAGGGATAAACAAAAATATCTTAGGATACATTCTTCTAACACAGTTTATTTAACACTTGTGGCTGCATAATTTATATTCTTGATGACTTTTTAATATTACACTATAGTCCATTGTAGTCATTGGGATGCAGATTCACTGTTTTAATCTTCCTAATGTTCTGTGTCTTTCTCCTTCTTTATTGATGCAAAAGTCTGTCCTTTTTTAGATTTCCACCAAGTTTGAAATGACAGATAGCACACAGTTGCTACAGTGAATAATCCTAACTCTTGAAGTCTCTTTGCTTCTATTTAAGCAAATGGGAGAAAAGGTTGTACCTTTGCTCTTTTGACTTCCTAATGATACACTGAGAGCCGAGATGTCAGAGATGGTTTGTCCTACATAGACCTTCAAATGCGTTGGCCCGTCAGTGTGACCTATATTGATTGAAGGTGTTAAAAGAGAACAAGGTAGATTTAAAATCACATGAAAAGAAGTTGTCTCGATAAACCTGCAATCCTAGTGAAATTAGTTAAGAACCTAACGCAGTGGCAGCAGTAGATCCATAGATGATACCAACTTTTTTGGGTTAAGGCTTAATCGTTGTTGGTATGCTTACATTAGGTTCAATTTTTGCCAATAATATTTGTAGAGATTTGTATGGTAGAGTGAGGAGGAGCTTCTAGTTTTAGTAACTCCATAAATTACTAAATATTGGATGAGATATTCCCAGGTAAAGCAGAATGGATATAGAGGATCATTGTTGACCAACTAGTTTGAGTTGAGGCATATTTGTGGTTGCATAGAGAACTACATAAGACCTCTATTCCCCCCAAAAAAACTGCAGTTGACCTAAAATGTCAGCTACTTCCTTGGTAAGTATAGTTCTAATTATTATATGGTTTGTAGAAGAATGCCTTGTCAATTGTCATGTGCTAAGTGTCTTCTTTACTGATTGTAATTGCCAGGACCTGTGATAATGTGCTTTATATTGCTTAAAACAAACCAGAAACATGGCCTGCACTACATTAGGCATGTTACTACGAAGCTTCCTTATGGTTACCCACTTATGCTGTTACTCTTGTTTCCAAGAGCACCTTCAGTTTTTGATATGCAAGTTTCCTTCCATTTTTGTAGGGTATCTGAATCTGATTTTTCTGCCACATTCACAAGTAAATGGATAGGCAAAAATGTGATTTGAAGTTATTCTCTAAAATGCTTAAAGTTTTATTGTATCCAATGTTGTATGCTTTTTAGCAATTTCATATTGATTCTCTTATTAGGAGTCTGGAACCAAAAATGATGCTATAAACTTGTTTGGTCACGAAAATGATTTGCCAAAACTAAACTGAACATTTATTGGATTATCACAGTTAAAACTGAGATATATAGAACCTAGTTCACGGAGTCCTGAAGCAAAATAATGCAAAAAACTAATTAAGAGCCCGTTTGGATGCTGATTGTAAATAGCAGATGAACTTGAATTGCTGAAAAGCTTTTTAAGTGCCGAAACTGATATTGAAAAATAAGCATTTACGTGTTTGGATAGAAGTGCTGAAATTGATAATAATCAGTTGATGTATTTGATTAAAAAGTGTTGATAAGCTATTCTTTTGTTAAAATAACTAAAATACCTTAGAATTGTTTTCAAAAAATTACAAATTAAAAATTTCTTTGTAAAAGAAAAGAATTAACAACGAATATGGAATGGCGAGAAAGTCAAGAAATTTATTTTTGGAAAAGTATTTTGTAAATTGGAAAATAGTATTAAGGATACACTAGTAAAAGTGTTGGCCAAACTAAAAATGCTTATAAGCTAAAAAGCCATAAGTTGGGGGTGACCAACTTATAACTTATGACTGATTTTAGCTTATAAGCCACTCTAGGTATTTACCAAATGCGTAGATAAGCCAAAGGTGCTTATAAGCCAATTTGACCAGCTTATAAGCTTAGCCAAACACCCTCTAAATCGCGAAAAGGGGTTGTCACTAATCTGAACATTACTGGGTTGCATCATTTTGGTTCCAGACTCCTCTTATTAGAATAATAATTTGTAACTGGCTTGGATTCTTGCTTGAGGTGATATTCCTATACTTACTGTGTGAATGATGTGATATCTTGTTTTCTCGTTCCATAATAGTTCTACTTGTGATGCCCTATATAGTCTAATAGTTTCTTTCCCTTCCATTTCTCTTGGATGTGGGGGGGTATCTAGGTTCCAAAGGGGCATGTTTGGATTCAGGGAGATAATATTTATGCTTCCAAGGATTCACGGCAACTCGGGCCAATCCCTTATGGTCTCATCCGGGGAAAAGTGTTGTGTAGAGTAAGTTTTATTGCCTTTACTATCTTAGCGAGGCTGAGGTTATAACTTTTGTATAGTTTTATTTATAAAGGTTCTAAAGCTTGCAATTTTTTTCCGATGAAGTAATAGTTTATTGTTTTTGTGGGGGAAAAACTATGAATGCAAAAGGTATAACAAAAGGTTTCACAACCTAAAATGTACAAATGTTATTTCTAAGAAGAATCAACCAGCACTGATTACTTGGCCTGGAAATTGGTGACTGCTACTTTTTTTGAAAGGTTTGAATGAGCTTTTCGATTTGGTCAGTTTCTAGTTGTGCTGTTTATAAAGTCATTTGGATAAATTGTTGTTGGCTCCATTAGTTTCACAGCCATATTCATGAACCCTTAACCTTTTCTGATGTACTCTTTATATTCTCGATGGATGAAATGGCATTGAGGAATAATGGTTTCCCTTAAAGTTCACTTTGAACTGGCAAAACTCTAGCCAAAAGTTTTATCCAGAAACGCGCTAACCCCAAGTTCATATGCAATTGCAGTTTATCTGTTTTTACATCCCAAGCAAGATAAGAGTTGCCGTATTCTTATCACAACCATCGTCTACTTTGAAGTCTTTTGATTTGATTATATGATGGTTGCATGCTTTTGATTGGATAACTTCTTCGTGCTAATTCATCGACTCACATCAAATGTTCATATCGGTACTTGGGCTCCAATGCACAAAATTGGGGTGTTAGAATCAGACAATTTATGTATTTAGTAAACTTATTAATATCTGGTAAGCAGAACTAATTTGCTATTTTTCTTTTATATACAGGTATGGCCGCCAGAGGGCTTTGGCTCATTATGACAATAAAAACTATGCAATGTATTGAAGATATACAATTGAAATGTGATTCTTTATAAGTCCTTTGATTATTGTCTTCTTCTGTGAAGATTTAATTTCAATAATGATTACTAATTCATTTTGTCCAGGATACTTCTGTTCCAATAATAGAAGGTCAATGTTAGTAGCTCTTAGTATCACGAATTTGTATAGTTCATAATGTGAAATTTTGATGCGTGCCCTTTTAAAAACTTCTAGATTAAAAGAAACATTTATGTAAATAATCTTATGTGCAGAAGGAACCATTCACGTTTTCTAAATACATTTTCTTCAAATATTATATAGTAATTTGTATGGAAGATAATCAGGATTTCTGGACTTATGTACCACCACTAGGTAGCAGCTGGTATTGGAGGAAACTGCATGCACTTAAAGCTAGTATGGCAAACTGGTATCAAAATGTGAAGAAAAGAGGTTTGAGAGGAGAAGCATTGATGCTCGTGTTAGGAGGTGTGTTAGGAGGTGTGAGAAGTTGGCCATGACGAGTTTGAGAAAAGGTCGAGGTAGGCCTAAGAAGTATTGGGCACTTGAAAAACCAGAAATTGGAAGCATTTCAAGGCAATACAGAGGAAGTAGTTTTTCAGATTCAAAAAGTGATCAAGAAAAGGATAGAACATGTGAAGAAAAGCAAGCGAGCTAGTAGGTGTAGGTTCTTAGTGCAAAGATTGTGTAATTAGAAGAATGAATGTTTTTTTGTTTCTTCTTTCCTGGAGGCTTGGGATGAGATGCACCCTTCCTAGAAGGTAGTATTGATCTCTCAAGTGCTCTTTAAATATTATAATCAATTTGTTCGGTGTGGTAATATATTTACAGTTTTTTATCAACAAAAAAAAGAAGAAGTAAAAGTATATGAATAGATTACTTTAAATATTATATACTAGTATTTACGATACAACAACTACAATAATCCAGTATATTTCCAACATACGAGGTCTGGAGAACGTAGTCCATAAGCAGATTTTACCCCTACCTAATATAGGTAAAGAGGATATTTTCAATAGACCCTCGGCTCGGAAAGGGTGAGAAGAAGAAGGAGGAGGAGGAGGAGAAAGAGAATGGGGGAAAAGCAAGAATGAAAGAGAGAAGAAAAGGATAAGTAGTACCAAATAATAGTAACGAAGAATACAAAACCTGAAGCAATCAAACCACAAAAAGTAATAAAAATCTAAGAATATGAAGAGACATGCGTGCTACTAAGAATATTGGTGAGTAACTAAGAAACTACCTACTACCTACCAACCTCTACCCTAATCCTCGACCGCCACACTTTCCTATCAAGTGTCATGTCCACTGTGAGTTAAAGCAGCGCCATGTCCTGCCTAATCACCTCTCCCCAATACTTCTTAGGCCTACCTCAACATTTTCTCAAACTCTCGGTGGCCAACTTCTCACACCTCCTAACATGAGCATCAGTGCTTCTCCTCTTAACATGTCTGAACCATCTCAGCCTCGACTCCCGCATCTTGTCCTCCACGGAGGCTACTTCCACTGTATCCCGGAAACTTCATTCTTAATCTTATCTCTCCTTGTATATTCACACATCCATCTCAATATCTTCATTTCTGCTACTTTTAGCTTCTGCACGTGGGAGTTCTTGACGGGCCAACACTCAGCCACATACAACATAGTCGATTGAACCACCACTCTATAAACTTACCCTTAAGTCTTGGCAGCACATTCTTATCACATAAAACACCAGAAGAGAGTCTCCATTTTATCCATCCCGCTCTGATGCGATGTGCGACATCTTCATCAATCTCCCCGTTACCTTGGACAATAGGCCCTAGATACTTGAAACTAGCTCTCTTGGGGATAACTTGAGCATCAAGCTTTATATCTACGTCTGTTTTATGGGTCCCATCACTAAGTAAAATGTACATATAAAAACTTTAAATGACCCAAAGTAAGAGTTCTAAAATAGCGTAGGATTAACCAAAGAGTTAATACCTTAAAACTCCTCCCAAACTATCATATTTTTATCAGTTACCCATTTAAACTATATGTCGTCTACAAAATCCCTTTTAACTATATACCCCTATATAGTAAAAAAAAGTGTCATCGATTTTTTAATAGTGCGAGTGATATTCTCTTCTATTTAACTCAACTTAATCTTTATAACAATTAGGAATTTAACTAATAATAAAAAATAATTACATGGGTAAATATTTGGGGGTTAAAACATAAAGAAAGAGGGTGAAGGGATAAACACATGGTGATTTGTAAAAAAAAAAAAAAATCTCTTCCATCTCCGAAAATGGCTACACCATGATGCAGTTGCGATTTTGTCATTAAACTTCGATTAAACATTGAAGTTTTCCCCTTAACCTTCGATTTCACTAGGAATTTCAGTTTAATATGAGATTTAGGGTGTGTTTGGTACGAAGGAAAATGTTTTCCATGGAAAATGTTTTCCTAGAAAATGAGTAGTTTTATCACTTGTTTGGTTGATAAGTAGAAAATATTTTTCGGAAAATATTTTATATTATTTGGTTAGAGAGTAGAAAATAGTAAAAATAGAAATTGGAAATTGCAAAAAACAAAAATTTCAGGTAAAAAAAATATTGTTTTTGCGGGGGGCGGTGGTAGGGGTGGGGTTGGGGGTGCGGTGGGGGTTAGGTAATGAAAAACAGAAATTTGAAATTGCAAAAAAAAAAAAAATTGAGGTAAAAAATATTTTTTTGCGGGGGGCGGTGGTAGGGGGTGGGGGTTGGGTGGTGCAAAAAAATAAAAAACAAAAATATAAAATTTCAAAAAAAAAAATTGAGGTAAAAAATATTTTTTTTTTTGCGGGGAGGAAGTAGGGGGTGGGGGTGGAGGCTGGGTGGTGCAGAAAAATAAAAAATAAAAATTTAAAATTGTAAAAAAAAAATTAAGGTAAAAAAATATTATTTTTGCGGGGGAGGGGGTGGTAGAGGAGTGGGATGGGCGTGGGAGCTAGGTGGTGCACAAAAATGAAAAAAACATAAATTTAAAATTGCAAAAAGAAAAAAAAATGAAGCTAATTTTTTTTTTGCGCGGGGATGGGGTAGAAGGGTGGGGTGGGGGTGGAGTTGCGTGGTGTAGAAAAATAAAAATTTAAAATTGCAAAAAATAAATTTAAGGTAAATTTTTTTTTTTGCGGGGGAAGGGTGGGGGTGGTAGGGGTGGGTGGGGCTGGGGCTGGGTGGTGCAGAAAAATGGAAAAACAGAAATTTAAAATTGCAAAAAAAATTAAGGTAAACAAATATTTTTTTTTGTGGGGGGTCGGGGTAGTAGGGTGGATGGAAAAACTAAATTTTATTTTTAAAAAAACTTATTTTTGGAGAGGGGGTAGGGTGGGTTGGTGAGGGTGAGAAAGGTTGAGAAGGAGTTTTGGAAAATGTTTTCCCTTCTTTTGATAAGGAAAACATTTTCCTCCAATTGGAGGAAAATGAATTGATAAGGAAAATATTTTCCAAAACATTTAAGCCAACCAAACATGAGAAAATTGAAAAACATTTTCCAAAAAATATTTTCCTTCATACCAAACACACCCTTAAAATTTTAAAAATTAGGATTTGGTAGAAGTTTTCAGATAAGGCTTGGTAAAAAAATACAGGCTTTTGGTCGACTAAATAGTATTGAAAGAAGAAAGATCTAAATGAAGAAGAAAGATAATTTTGGAAGAAACAAGAGAAGAAAAAAATTTCAGATGAAACCCATAGGGAAAAAGGAAGAAGACCAATAAAAAAAAAGAAAAAAAGGCTAGAGTATAAAGAAAATAGAGGAAAAACAGGAAAAAATAATTTTTCTATAGAGGGTAACACTAATTAACCATTAGACGAGGCCAAGTGGGGATATTTTTATGTATAATTTCATTTCTCATGCGCCTTTTGACGAGCTATTTTACATATGTCATTAAAAAATCAATAAGGCATTTCTTAATATATAGGAAAATATAGTTAAGCGAAATTTTAGGGACACCGGATAATTTAAATAGGTAACTGATAAAACCATGATAATTTAGATTGTTTTAGGGTATTCAATCTTAACCAAAACAAAAGTAAAATAATAAGGGGAAAAACATAATTGTCCAAGATTTTAGAAAATTTTATAATATCTTAGCACCTTAATCAATTTACAAACGTAGCAGTAAAAATTTTACATTTTATAATAGAATTCCCAACCGAGATTACCTCTTTAACAGAGATTCTCTCCATTAAATGTATCACTCCCAAAGATTTCTTATTACCATAAATTACTATTAAATATATTATCCCTTATTTTTCACCCCAAAATTAGAGTTATTCTTATAATTCACCATATTACAAATAATATGTAATTGTGTATAAACGTATATATACATAGTATAATAATAATATTTAATACTATTATAAATAATAATGGTATTCTAGTATATTAATATTATATTTTGTCCTATATTTCAGATTGTGTATTAATGTTAGTAAATAGTAAGTAGATAATTAAATATATACATGGAATACATATATATAAAGTGTTATAGTAGTTTATAATTAAGTCAATGTTCATATACACGGTATAATAATGGTATTGAATAATGCATAAATTAACAATAGTATTATATGTAAATAACATATAAATCGTATATTTTGTGTATACAACATATATAAAATATTAAGCGTATTATTCAAATGAAAAGACAAAAAGTCCGATCAATTAATAGTAAATCAATCTTCACGATTTACGATTGTAAAGCATAAAAGATAATTTTAATCTAGGAATACAAGAAAAACAACAAAAAAATAGATCTCGGCCAAAAAAATATTAAAAAGAAATGAATAAATATTGACATCACTGTTATTGCATGTTAAACAGTTCTTTACTTAAAAGCAGAAATTTCATACAAAGAGGTGCCCAACTTATTGGTTGATTAATTTGGCGGAAGATGAGGAGAAGAGTTGGGTTTTTAATTTATTGATTAATAGGATATTAGATACAAACATTTATTGAGATGTGCTATGAATGCAATTTAAACTGCTAGTTTTAAAATAATTTGATAAGGTTGTTGTTTACGCTAATAGTTCCTCAAAAAAACCAACCATGTAAAAATCTCAAATAATAAAGTAGCCACTTTTGGGACTGCCAATTGAAAAATAGCAAGTGTTTGAAAAGTAGCTGAAACTTCAGACCCGAGTTTGAAAACTTTACAAGGTCGTTTGATTGGGAAACATGTTATTTTAGGATTAATAATCCTAGAATTGCTATCTCTCCCTCCCATAAAGATAAAAATAACACGATAATTTCAGGATAACTTATCCCGCGATCAGTTATACTGTAATTTTATCCCAACTAAATATGGAATAATCTCATTCAAATTTAACTTCGAGATTAATTATCCCTTATCAATCGTACAAAACGAACCAAGCAGCTAAAATTTAATAATTTTATAAGCTTTGTCAATTATTTAAAGAGAATTTTTCAAAAAGAACAATCTTTTAGTGTTAATTAGCAATTTATAGATACCTTTTTGCTATATTACGTGTTATAGATATCTTTTATCAAAATGTAGAATGTATTTTCTGTATTTAAGTAGATGTATTTAATAATACAACCAAAAAGTAGGTTGTAAAACAGGAATCCCAACTAATTTGGATATGTATTTTACTGTATTCAAATCCTATTAAAGGGTAAATACCGTAACGCCTAAGCGTAATTTTTGGAACGTTAAGAATTCTAAAAACGGAACAAAATCTAATCAAATTATATTTTCCTAATTTTACTCAACAAACTTGAAAGATTCCTAATTAATCTGTATTCTTGTAAAAGAAAAAAAAAATCATCTTTTAGTATTAATTAGCAATTTATAGATACCCTTTGAATAAAAATGAATACATACAGGAGGAATATGAATATAGTTGATAACTTACTAGAATATTTAATAAATAAAAACAAAATTAATTAATAATTTTAATTACAATTAAAAATTACTGGAAAAATTGAACAAGCTCTCAACAATCAAAATAACTAAGAATACATATAGATATTTTGAGGAAGGAGAATACATTATACCAAAAAGTACCCAAATATAATAAAATACATACAAATAGAATATGATACATGAAAAAAAATTGAATACATACAGGAGAAATATATTGAATACATATGAATACATACAGGAGGAATCTGAATATAATCGAAAACTTAACGGAATTTTTAACAATCAAAAACAAAATTAGGTAAATATTTTAATTACAACTAAAAATTACCGGAAAATCAACCCACAACTCACAACAATCAAAATACATAAGAATACATATAAAAACTTTTAAAAAACAGAATATATTAATGGTGGAGGAACAAGAGTTGACAATGGCAGAGGAACAAGTTCAAAACTGTTGTATTTGGATGAGAGAAAAGTACAGAAACGTGGGTTAGTGGGAGAGAAAAGTATACTGTATGTAAAAAAGAGAGAGAAAGTATTTGGGGGAGTTTTACGGTAAGCATGTGAGAGAAATTAAAAAAAAGGAGAGAGAAATATTTTTTTTGGCATATATGATGCCTTAAATTTAGAATATAACCATAAATAAATAATTTGCTATTTAAGATAAAGGGTATCTATATGATGTAATATTTTTAAATGGTATTTATTATTGATAAATATGATAGTAAAATTTTCTATAGGTGTAAAATTGTGTTATTTAAATCGGGATCCCAAAAAGGACAATTTGTGCACGGACTTGGTGGTTATTTGTGGCTGAAATATAAGGCCCAATATGAAAAAGCCCAAATGATAAGGCTGGGTTTGCCAGAAATGAGTCTATAAGATCACCTTGGGAGCTAGGGTTTACAAACATTGCCTTTGAGAGAACAGAGCGAGCTTATGAAACAATGGCGCTCTAGTTCCGTTGCGGGCATATACTGATCTCGAGTCCTTTCTTCATCTCTGCAATTGATGATTTTCATCTTTTGCATCTGTAGAAAGTTCTCACATTTCCTCTTTATGTTTATTTCTCTCATTTTTAATTTTCTGTTTTAGTGGTTTCTGAGGTTTTATGTATGGCCGATCCAATGGGTTCTCGTGTAATAAAACATGTGTGGGAGCTCAATTTCACCCGGCCTATATGTATATTTAGGGCAGCCTCCTCAAAGATTTTGCACGTTTATTCATCGTGTTTTAATGACGGATTCTGCCCTACATTTTAACTCCATCTTTTTAAAACTTTCAATCATGGCTTTCCGATGGTGAAATGTCTGTGAAATGTCTTTTAAGTGATTTAGAATTGTGAGCGCGTAATCAGATTAAGTTATATTAATTGTAGGTTAATCAGACGTAAAAATTTGCTCGAAGGCAATATCATTTAGTTTTTTTTTTTGGCTACAAATTATTTTTAACTGCTTAAACTTCCAACTTGAACTTCTTATTTTAAGTTGAAGCTTCAAAAGATGAAATGACGTTCTATACTGTTCCACGACCTGAACCGAAGAGGACTAATGAAGGCAACTCCTTTATCTCTTCCAGAGAGAAAATCTTAATGTATAACATACGCTCCCAATGTGTCAAATTGGTCGGAGGTGGTGGGGATTGAATTAAAAATTTGAATTGGGGAGATTGAGTCAACAGGATAGATTAATAGATGGGAAAAAGAATATATGAATGCTTTTGTAGATGGATTCCTTATATTTGTCATCTGTATTTGTTCAAACGTACAATCCGACCTTAGCTCAGTTGGTAGAGCGGAGGACTGTAATGTGTTTGCTGAAATCCTTAGGTCGCTGACTCGAATCCGGCAGGTCGGATTTTTTTCCTTTTTAAAATCTTTATATGCATAATTAGGTAAATACTATTATGCCATTTAAATCGAGATGAAATTATTTATTTATTTTAGAACCGATGGAGTAATAGTTAGTAATAACAGTAGAAGTTATTCGAGATGATATTATTTATTTATTTTAAACTCGCCACTTGAAATACTTTACTTTGTCCCAGATCATTAGTTTATTTTAAATTCTAAATTGAGGAAGTTTGATTCTGTCTTACTACAAAATCAGAAAATTAGATAAAAGAGTTTGCTAAACCGGGAGTAGGTTTGATGCACTTGTGATTTTTGTGATTTTAGCACGATTGCTCAATTATTTATATTGGCGTAATTAATTAATTTAATATTTATTTAAGATATATTGTGCATTTTTATTGTTTTTAATATTTATGGAATTGATTGAACAAATTGTGATGCCTTGCACTTGTTATTTTTGTACTTATTGCGAATCATATATATTGTGCATTTTTGTACTTATTGCACTTGTTATCTTTGTACTTATTGCGAATCATGTTACCCATAGTCACAATAATTTATGAATCACCTAAAGCATTTTTACGAATGTTCACAAGTTATTTAATCGACTTTGAGATTGTTACAAGGTAATCAATTAGGGAAAAGATGTGGAAAAATGTAAGCCTTAGTCATTGTCAATCTATATTTAAAGTTCTTTACATGGACTAGCATATTTGTTTATTAATGTTGGGCCTAGCAGATATTTGGGCCCAGATCCAATATTATTTTTTTAACCTAAATCTCAACTGCTATTTTCATTTTCATTTTTAGAGAAAATCTCACTTTATATATTTATTAATTTAAATTATTTATCTGTTAATGTTCAGGCCTAAACTATTTACTAATCCTACCCATATGGCCCAAATTATTTACCTGGTTATTTTCACTGTAACTATTTTGTGCCGCCTCCTGTCCTCTCTTGCAGAATTGCGTTGTGAAAAGGAAAGAAAAAAAAACGCAAAAATCCCAAATCTGTAGAGAAAAGGGAATTCAATGAGTTTATATTTTTTGATATCAGCAGTAATTATGAAAATTTCCCTTTATATTTGGCAATAAGGGTGTATTCTGGGCCGGTCCCGGGCCGGTCATGGTGGTCCCGGGCCTGGTGGTCTCCCGGGCCTGGCGGTCCCGGTCTTCGTGGGCTTGGTGGGTAAGACCGGCCCGTGACGGGCCTAAGCCCACATGGTCCCGGGCCTGGCGGGCTTCGTGGGCTTCGTGGGCTTTTAATAAAAAAAAATTTATTTAATAAGTATATATATGTTAACTATATATATGTTAAGTGTATGTATATATATATATATATATATATATATATATATGTTTAGTATTTATATATGTTAAATTTATATATGTTAAGTATATATATATATTAAGTTTATATAAGTTAAGTATATAAGTTAAGTTTATCTATGTTAAGTATATATATATATATATATTAAGTTTATATAAGTTAAGTATATAAGTTAAGTTATATATTGTGACGACCCGGCCCGTCGTCACGAGAATTTCCACCCTAATAATTTTTATTACTAAAAATGACATATCTTTATTAATCTTCTCTCCCCCAATGGAATGAGCACAACAAGGTACTAAATGACATATGTATTAAGTTAAGTATATATATATATATATATGTATTAAGTACTTATATTAAGTATATATATAAGTTAAGTTATATATATATATATATATATATATATATATATATATATATATATATATAACGTATATAAACTTAACTTATATATATGTATTAAGTAGTTATATTAAGTATATATATAAGTTAAGTTATATATATAACTTAAGTTATATATATATATGGTAAGTATGTATATAAGTTAAGTATATATATATGTTAAGTTTATATGTTATGTATATATATAATATATATTATGTATATATATTATATGTATATGTATGAAATAGATATATATTATGTATTAAGAGATAAATAAAAAATTTGTGTAATAATTTTTATTACTAAAAATGACATATCTTTATTAATCTTCTCTCCCCCAATGGAATGAGTACAACAAGGTACTAATACCACCATTAAAAGGAAAAAAAACTAAATAAGATGTGTGCCAAAGTACAATTTACAACACAATCTACATATCTCTAACAAATCTCATAAATCCTTCAAGATTTGGAGGAGGTTCCGTTGGCGGTGGTGGAAAAGAAGCTTGTTCATCACCACTTCCCGGCGAAGCAGCATCCTCTAGCAAGCTCTGCAATCATTTCTTCGTAAGCGTCATCCACATCCGGTTGTGATTCTGCAAGTCCAATGTTTCTTCTTTCCGAGCGGATCCAATCTCTAAATAGCACTGACTTCTCCAAGCTCTCCCTCATAGCTGCTCTATGATCTCCTATTTGAAGTCTTGCTTGATTGAAGGCGCTCTCTGATGCAACTGTTGAAGCTTGAATAGATAATATATCGCGAGCCATCCTTGCAAGAACGGGAAAATGTTTTTCCCGTAACTTCCACCATTCCAAAAGCTCAAAACTCCCGTCTGGATTCTCCTTCTCTAGTCCCTGCGACAAATAAACTTGAAGCTCATTTAGATGGGAAGATTCGTCAAAATTATCTCCTTGAGAACCCCTAAACTCCGTCCAAGATTTAAGTGCCTTCAAGTCCGCGGTTCTTTTGGACGACTGTGAAGTAGACGAAGTAGGGGTTGGAACAATTGGCCTAGAATTTTGTAAGGCTTGTTGGTATGCATTATAAATTATTTGAGTATTAATTTTAATTGATGCTTTTGCATCTGCAAGAGTAGCACGTTCTTCTACTGTAAGATCTAAAGCGTTATAAATATTTGTATACCAAAAATGAGGACCTCCTAATTTCATTGTAGGGTTTAAAATTGTTGATACACCATAAATAGGAGGGATGGGGAAAAAATATTTTTTAAAATTTTCTTTCATTGCATTTATAGCAAGTTCATAAATAGGCCCACCCTCATTATAATTCAAAAATAATGCACATAATGCTGCAATATAAATTAAACAATTAGAAATAGTTGGATAATATTGTCCGGAAAATACATTTGTAGCAGTGTGAAAATGTTCTAAAAAATCTATAAGAGTTTTAACATTAGTCCAATCTTGGGTTGTAAGCATTTCATCATCATCCACACCCCCAACCCGAGCATTGAACGTTGCATTAATAGGGTTCCTATATTCGTAAGCAACTACTAAACTTTCGTACATATAATTCCACTTAGTGGGGCAAGGTTTAGGAACCTTTCTTTCTCTAAGGCCATATTCATCACATTTTTTATAATACTCCCTAAGTCTACTTCCGCGGTTAGAATAAAAAAGCCAATTAAGAGCCATTCTAACCTTTTCAATTTCTACATTTAAAATTCGCATACCATCACCGACAATTAAATGATAAATATGACTAATACATCTAACATGAAATATATTACTAAATGCAAGATTTAATGTGTTTGTAAGAGTGCCTACTGCACTAGTGTTACTAGAAGCATTATCCATAGAAATTGACATTATTTTATCATTAATGCAGAAATATCTACAAATATCACCAACAGTGTTAGCGATAAACTTACATGTGTGACGGGAGTTAATTATTCTATACGCAAGAATGTTTTTGCATTATTCACTCCTCATCAATCCAGTGACTAGTAACAGTTAGGTAGTCACAATCATTATTACTTCTACCAATATCGGTGGTAATAGAAATTCTATTAGTTATATGACTAAATAAATACCGCAAATATTGTTCGTATTCATGTTTAAATTTATATATATCGGCCTTAATTGTTGCACGAGGCCAACCTTTATAAGTAGGATTAAAAACTTTTCTAATATAATGCACAAAATTAGGATTAGAAGGAAAAGTATACGATAAACACATAACGGTAACCATCTTTGCTAATTCTTCCCTATCTTTGTTTGGATCGTAATATAATATACCTCCGGTGACAGTATTTATTCCAGGTTGAACTAGATTAGAACCTGTACTAGCGTTATCCGCTTTTTCTACACTTGTCCCCTCTAGCTGTGCTTTTAATCTGTTATATTTAGCTTTTTCAGTAGGGTGTGTTTGTATGTGTCTAGTCAAAGTACCCGTGCCACTACGCGTATATTGATGAACCAACAATTTATTACAATTTTTACATTGAGCCTTATTTTGATCTCTTAGTTGAGTAAAAAATTGCCAAACTAATGAGGTTTCTTGGCGTTTAGAAGGTTGTCTATTAAAAGTCGGTGTTTGTATAGGTGGGTGTTGTGGTTCAGTTGGGTTATTAGCCGGACTAGTAGGTGTGTCATCTAAATCCTCTTGGGTTTCATCTACATCCTGTTGAGTTTCATCAAAATCCTCTTGGGTTTCATCAAAATCCAATTGCCTACGAAGTTGTAAATTAGGATAAATAACAGTCATAATTTTATTATCTAGTTGATCTTCTCGTGAAATATTATGACAAAATTCAGTATCGCTAAATTGAAAACAGGGATTATCACTATCAAGAATAATTGGACCACTAGGACGGGTAGGTGGGGGAACCGGGGGGGGGAGGTTAGTTGGTTGACGACTACTTTCACCCATTTTAGCTTTTCCCTTAGCACTAAACATTTTTTTCAATGAAAATGCCATTTTAATTATATTTATGCAAACAAAATAACACAAAATATATTCTTAAAAATTAAGAGTTGGAACGACTTTACCGAATTGACGAACAACTTCTTCAAAATTGAAAATTGCAAATTGTTGAAGACTTGAAAACTTGAAGACTTGAATACTTCAATTCACCAACTTCACAAAATTTCACAAAATTGGAATAATAATATAAGCAATTGAGAGAGATTAAAATAGATTGATGAATTGGTGAGTTAAAATGAAATAATGGGGGGGGGGGGGGGTATTTATAATTGAGAATTGGGAAAAAGTGTAATTATATAAAGTTTGGGGTTATATTAAAGTTTGGGGACCATTTGGCTAAATTTTAAAGCCAAAAACGGCTATTTTTGACCTCCAACGGCTAGTTTTTAAATCTGGCCGTTGGGCCATTTTTTTAAAAAAAAAATTTTTTTTAAAATATTACCGTTGGGACCGTTTGGGGCCCGCCAGGCCCTCGAAGACCGGCCCAGGACCGCTACCCGGTCCCGGTCTTAGCGGTCCCGGTCTCGCGGTCCTACACGGTAGGACCGGCCCATCACGGGCTTTAGGCCCACAGGAAGACCGGCTCGGCAGGACCGACCCACCAGGACCGTTGGGACCGTCAGGCCCGCGGTCCCGGTCCTGAACCGGCCCACATTACACCCTTATTTGGCAAGTAGTAGTAAAAGTAAAAGTAGATAAAAACTGCACACGAGTTTTCAGAGTAGCAAAAATCATGAGTTGCCTAGGTAGCAAATTTTACTAAGATTTTACTATCCAAATAACTTGTATATATATGACTTATCATATATTCATGTGTTAGTCTAAGATTTTCTAAATTGCATACAATAACACTTGTATATATTAGATCAACAATATATGATTAGTCTTTCGGTCACAATTAGTTTAGGATCTTAAATCAAATATTTTTACTATCTAAATAACTTTTGATGTGTGGTATATGATTACTTTACTACCACAATGCACAAAGATATGTTTCCCAAGCAAATTTAAATATCATATTTCAGCGATAAATTCTCCTATTAAATTTAAAGTTCCTAAAGGATGGAGTTAACTGTATGCATGAAGCGGGGTAGACTAATCAGTTCTAAAGGTAACAATCACTGAAAAAGATAGGAGAAAATGATCATAATAAGGAGGAAATAAGCTCGAGAAGAGCCCACAACATAACATTTTATGAAACTCCTGAAGAAGTTCAGGTACCTGAAAATAAAGAAGTGATGAGATCTCAACAAGTTATGTCGCTTGTGAACCGATATGAGACTATTGTCGCTGATGTATTTGATACAATATAGTGCAATTGTAAAAGATTGTAAGTATTGGGTTCCAGACACTTGAAGATATCATGCCGTTAGATATAAGATCATAACCTTTATGACTCATTTGATTAAATCTATATGAAGATATCTGAAGGATTTAAAATACCTGAAGCATATAGTTCAAAGTCTCGAGAAATGTACTCGATCAGATTACATAGGTCTTTGTACGGTTTAAAGAAGTTTGGGCGCAAGTGGGATAATTGCTTAGTAAATATTTGCTGAAATAGGGCTACATAAATGATATAATTTTTCCATGTATTTTTATAAAAAAAATGACATCAAAATTTGTTATACTTGCTGTTTATGTCGATAACTTAAATCGTGTTGGCACTCCAGAAGTGCTCCAAAAGGAAATTGAATATCTTAAGAAAGAATATGAGATCTTGAAAAAAAAAAACTTTGTCTTGATTTGCAAATAAAATATTTAGCAGATGAGATCTTTATCCATCAATCTGCCTATATAGAAAGGTTATTTAAATGCTTTTACATAGAAAAAGTGCACCCATTAAGTACACCAATGATTGTTCGATCACTTTAAGTGAATAAGGACCCGTACCGACCATAGAAGAGGATGAGGAGCTCCTTGATCATGAAACATCATATCTCCATGCAATTGGTGCACCTATGTATTTTGCTAATGCTACAAAGCTTGACATAGCATTTTTTTTTAATTTATTAGCAAGATATAGATCTTCTCCTACATGGAGATATTGGAACGGGTTTAAGCATATATTGTATTTGTTTTATGCTAAGAAAGGTAGTGCAAATCTTGTTGGTTATGCAGATGCAAGTTATTTATCTGATCCTCATAAGCTCGATCTCAAACCGAATACGTATTTACATGTGGAAGTACTATCACATCATGGTGCTCCACAAAACAATCTATTGTTGCTACTTCTTCAAACCATGCTGAAATAATAATTATTCATGAAGCAAGTAGGGAATGCATATGGTTAGGATTAGTGATTCATTTTATTCGAGAAAAATGTGGTTTGAAATGTGATAAAAGATCCACAATTCTATACGAAGACAATGCTGCATGCATAGCCTAGTTGAAGGGAGGATTTATAAAAGGAGATAGAACGAAGCACATTTCACCAAAATTATTCTACACACATGATCTTCAGGAAAATGGTGACATTGATGTGCAACAAATCCGTTCAAGTGACAATCCAACATATTTGTTCACTAAATCTTTACCAACTTCATCTTTGAGAAGATGGTATACAAGAAGATTGGAATACGGAGACCCAAATATTTGAAATAAGGTTTTCATCAGGGGGAGTAAAATACGCGATGTACTCTTTTTTACTTACTAAGGTTTTCCCCATGAGGTTTTTCTTGTAAGGTTTTTTAACGAGGCAACTAGAAAAGTGTATTACTAAATATGTGTACTCTTGTTCCTTTACTATAATTTTTCCCATTAGGTTTTTCATTGTAAGGTTTTAACGAGGCACATGGTCTTTTAATGAACATCCAAGGGGGAGTGATATGAAACTATTATATTATGAATGTCCATTTATTACTCCGCTATAGATAATCTTCCTGAAGAAGATTATCCATTTAGTTTTTCGTTGAAGTTTATCTACAACCAACTGATGGAAGGCAGGTTGCAAGCAACTCAAGAAAATAATTTGCAGCAGCTTCTTGTTAAACATGCAGGTTGCGAGCAGCTTATGTATATAGCTTATAAGCAGCTCAAGAAAAGCCTCGTATGTAGTTGTTCCCTGAAAAGCTTTGCAGCTGCCTCCTGAAAAACCTCGCAGCTGTTTCTTTTCTTCTATAAGTAGAGGAATTTTCAATTCATTAGGTACATTAGTTGAAAGTTGAATAATATATCAATATCTTTCTATATTTGTCTTTGATTTCTTTACTTTACGCCTTTTATTTTATAACAGTATTTTTAAAGGCTGAATTAAAATAGAAGAAGGAGAATGTCTAGTTGTTCAAAGTTGGAAGAGCAGTCTAATTTATAAAGCAAAGTTAGGAGATGTAAATTATTTTCACTCAATTACATGTACGGTAGGGTACATGATATATATAAAAATAAAGCCAACAACAACAACAACAACCCAGTATAATCCCACTTAGTGGAGTCTGGGGAGGGTAGTGTGTACGCAGACCTTACCCCTACTTTAAGGTAGAGAGGCTGTTTCCAAATAGACCTCCGGCATCCTTCCCTCCAATAAAGCCAATGGTGGGAAATTAAGTAGCTAGTTAAGTTCTTGTGCTTTCTTCACATCAGTATCTAGCGCAACTGTACCATGAGGGAGCTAAAGTGGCGGAAGAGGATTCATCGTTTGAAAATAACACTACATATATAAAGTCAAAAATATATTTTATGCATATATAGTAGAGGTAATTGAATTCCCATACTTATCCAAATGTTCAAATCTTTCAATTTTGTATTTAATCTTGGTTCCGCTGCTGCACTCTACCCTTTAGAAGTGCTGAAAGTTATACATACCTATTACCTACCTAAGTAAATTAACAGACATGAGAGCTAGTTAGGCTGCAAAAAAGAACCAATAATTGTAAGCACAACTCAGGAGGTCGTTTCTAATACTGAGCACTGTTCAAACTGGATGACAAAAAAAAAAAAAAGATAAACAAATAAACATACAAAACTTAAAAGAAATGAAGAGTACAACATGAAAGTTGGAATATTTATTAGGCAGTAAATAATGGAAAATCCAGATTAAGGACTATAATGTTTGCAAGATTAAGTGAGCACCACACTGAGGTCGAAGAGTGACGACATAAGTTGGTGCATGAGTGTAAGATGGAGAAAGCTGGAAAGCAAAACGTTGAAGGATCATTGCTAGGGCAATCTTAGTTTCCATAATTGCAAAATTATTACCAATGCAAATACGAGGACCCCAACTGAAAGGCAAGAAACAAAGTCTGTTCTTTGTTGCTGTTGCAATTCCCTCAGCAAATCTCTCTGGTTTGAATTCTTTAACATCGTCACCCCATAATTCTGGATTATGATGAACAAAGATTGTTGGTATCATCAGGATGACTTCAGGAGGGATACTCATATTTCCTAGCTTTGTCTCTTTGTATGCTTTACGTACGAAATATGGTGCAGGTGGATATAACCTTAGAACCTCATTAAGGATCATACTCACCTGTTTATTAATAAGATTATTTGAAGTATGTCATATATAGTAGTTCAATATACTATACCCTAATGGAAATGTAATGACCGTACAAAAGAAATTGATGATAGCTATCATCATAGTTAACAAGTTAGCTATTATTATGTCTAACTTAATGCATAGTAGAAATATCAACTTAATCTTATGGCGTAGAAATTTGCTTATTTTCAATGCATAGAATGTGAATTATTCCTTTTAAAGAGTTATATATGACTTCGAGAATTCTTGTGGTATCCAACTATTTGACAGTTAAAAATGAATTTTCTATATAGTTCAACGTTTGTGCATTAATGTAAAAATAACTTTTACACCATCAAATGAAGGTGACCTATAATAACAGTTAACTCTCTATAATAATCAAAATTTAGTAACCTAAAAGTGCAGGGTAAAA
>JASVEL010011514.1:0-76174 GCA_032618575.1 Nicotiana noctiflora | reverse complement strand
AAGTACTCAGACCATCTATGTACAAAGTGTAACGGAGAAGATAATTATATTCCAGAAGTGGAATTTGAATAAACTACGGAGACAATGTAATAAATCTTTCATGAAACTAAGAAGAAAAAGAGGAGAAGAAGACAAAAGCTAAGAAGAAAAAGAGGAGAAGAAGACAAAAGCTAAGAAGAAAAAGAGGAGAAGAAGACAAAAGCTAAGAAGAAAAAGAGGAGAAGAAGACAAAAGCTAAGAAGAAAAAGAGAAAAAGAAGACAATGACATGTAACAACCAAGAAGAAAAGCTACGGATGGAATTCAACAAAAGAGATTAGGCAAAGAAAAATGAAGAAGAAGACAAAGCAAGATGTGACATAAAGCTAGAAAAGCGACATCCACCCGGACAAAATAAAGCACTGAGCAGGAAAAGCAACGGATGAGATAAAAAGAAAAAAAAAGCTAAATAGGAATATAATGTAAATTATTAAAGCATTATTAGTCTTTCTTTTTATTATTTTATGTAAAGGAAACAATAGAAAAAACGCGTCAAGGAATAGTTAACGCGTTATAGGACTAATATAAATAGATTAGCAGATAAGAGAAGAGAGGCAAGACTTCTCTACGGGAAGCAAAAAGCCTTCTTCATCTTTGTAAAAACTCTCTCAACTACTTATAATAAAAAGATATTAAGTTTTTCAAAGCTATGGAACAACAATCCGAATCTATGCCATAAATATCAAATCTACAAGAACAGGTATATCAATTTATGATTATGCATAGCTAAATTCTTATATTCCTGATAATCATCTTATAATACTATAGTTTTTATCATGTTATAGTAATGTTATAAAAAATAATTTGAGCAAGTTTGCCATGGAAGTATGCTTTAAGTAGTAACCTAGGCTAAGTCACTCCTAATGGGAAACCGGTGAGGCGAGAGATGCCGTTTAGGGGAGTACCACAGTTGAGGACATTGCTAGGGTAAATGATTAGAGCAAAGGGCCATGGTAGTGACCAGAAAAATTATTTTTTATATCTTATTATTTCATGATGAATAGGATAGTAAAGTAAGAAGATTAGAAGGAATACCATAAGAATAATAGCGATACATAAAATAATGATAACATACCTACTAGATGAAATGGCAGATAATTATAAGATATTAATCTTTTATGTACTTAGAAAAATAACCGAACCTGAAATAAGAAAAAATATATGGAATCAAATTCAAGAATATGAAAATCTAGTTTTAACAGAAATAATTAACCAAGAATGGAGAGAAGAACTAGAAGAACTAGAAGAAGCTTATAATAATGACGAACTAGAAAGAGTATATAATTATGACTACACAAATACATGGGACTCAGGACCCGAAACAGACTAAGATATGATAAATTACGAATATTTAAGTTATTGGACAGAAACTATGCTTGAAATAGGTAAAACCGAACAAAATATGAAAAATGATTTAGATAATTATATGCTAACTAAAAAAATCACACACATAAAGTCATTAAATAAAAATATAGAAAAATTATTGTTATTAAAAACTTTAGCTAAAGAAAATTATAATTTAGCTTTTAACCAGCAATGAATCAAAAATCTAATCAATTACCAACACAGTTAGTAACTAATCAATCTAAAAGACCTATAACAGAGCTAATCGGAGCTATACCCGACCCCAAACCCCAATTTGTTTCAGAGCCAGTACTAAAAATTGTAGTAATAACAGTAGTAATAATATTAGTAATAAACAAAACAGATTAAAAGAAGCAGATAGAATTAAAAATGAATTATATGGTTTATATTGTGAATTTAATTACTTAAAAATCACTAAAAATAATAATGATAGATTAGAACAACTTATAGATATTATTTCAGAATTAGAATGGAAAATGATTATACAACTTAAAAGATGAATAAAGAAGAATTTGCAGTAGACGAAAAAACATATGAAAACCCAGAAGGACTAAAAATAAAAATTGTATTTTCTAATATAGGAAGAAAATATAAGAAAATAGGAGATAACTTATATCTAATGTTAGAAAAAGAATCACTAAAATTAGAAGATAGCTTAACTACTTTAGTAAGAATAACAAGAGAAAATGAAGAAATAGATCGAAAATATGAGATAGAAAAAATTAAACAACAATCAAAAAGAGAAATAAAACAGATAGAAGAAACAAAAAATGCTAAAATAATAGAATTAGAAAAAGAATTAAACATGTTAAAAGAACTATATGCAACCAGACAAAAAGAAAAAGAACAAGAAAATAAATTACAACTTGAGATAAATAGATTCAAAGAACAATTACAAGAAGAAAATTTAGAAAATAATACAAAATTAGAAATAGTTAGAACAGAAGAAATAAATGAACCAAATAATAATAGTGATTTAGAAAATTATTCAGAAACAAGTGAAACATATACGGAACTCTTAGAAAATATAGCACAAGTCGAACAAAACGAAGAAGATAGAAATAATCGTATAGAAATAAATGCTATAATAGATGAAAAACCTAGTACATCAGGAACAAAAGATACACAATTAGAGCAAAAAAGTTATATAAATTATGAAAATAATTATAAGAAAACATATAGAAATGATAGAGAACCAAGATATACAAAATGGATTCCAACACAAATACCAACAACAATACAAAATAATTTCTTAGATCTAGACTGTGTAAAAGATATAAATAAGACAATCCAATTATGGGTAGGATACATGACGAAACAGATTATAGACAATAAAATAGGAATATCAGATGTACCAGAATACATAGAAAGAACGTTAATAGGAACAACTAAGTTATGGTTACAAAATATAACTAAAGATGCCTTAGGAGTATTAAGAAATGATAAAAAACTTGATGGTGAAAAAGCTACAACAGCTATAGAGATCTTGCATAAATATGAAACAACTATAAGAAATGAATTTAGTAGTGCAGAAACGGAAGTAGTAGAACAGCATAAAGAAAAAATATTAAATAGAAATTTAATGTCAAAATTAGCAATATGTAATATGTGTTACATAGATGAATATACATGTGCATTTAAAGAATTTTACTATAAAGGAATATATAGTATAGAGGAAAGTAAAGAAATAAGAAAATTATATTTTTCAAAATTACCATAACCATTTAGTTCAAAAATATTAAAAGATTGGAATAATGCAGCATTACAAGATACTTTAGGAGCAAGAATTAAATACTTACAAAACTGGTTCGCAGAATTATGTGAAAAACATAAAGAAGAAATTAAAATGGAAAAAACGTTAATAAAAAACTTAGCATGTTGTAAAGATAAAACAACACCTCAGTTTGGATGTAATAAAAGATACTATAATAAAAATCATAATAAAATTAAAAAATATAAAAAGTATAAGTCAAAATTTAAGTATAAAAAACCTAGACGAAGATATTATGTAAAGAAATTTAATAATAAAAGGCAGTACCGACCTAAGAAAAAATTATCAGAATGTAAATGTTATAATTGCGGAAAACTAGGACATTTAGCAAAAGATTGCAAAATACCTAAAAATCAAAGAGCTAAGCAAGTATCATAAATAATAATAAATGACGAAGAATACGTACAAATGGAATACATAGACAATGAATTAGAAAGCAATGATAGTATATATGAATTATCAGAAAATGAATTAGAATCAATACTAGAATCAGATAATGAAGACAATAAATTAACAGATGACTGAAAAAGAAATAAAAATAATAACCCACTGCTGCTGCATGCGGTTACCACTGCTTTACTGAACTCCTTATTACACCGTGCTAGAAAGGAAAAATAAGAAGCTAAGCTAGTCTATGGATCATAAGATCTCATCTCTCTTCATGTCGCCTTGCGTTCTTGTCATCTTGTGGTTCTTTCAGTGCTTCCTTCCGAGAGCTTGGAGGCGGCTCCGGCCTTTTTTTCTTTGAATGTCAGCGCTCCTCGTTTTGCTCAATCTGATGTGGATATAGCCTTCTCCGTCGAGTCTGCTATGTTGAGGAGGTAGACAAAGTTTGAAAACCGTTCCTCTCTGGATGTGTCTCATACTTCTTCTGTAACATGAAGAGTTTCTCCGGCCATTGTTGCCTTTTTTCTTGCTTCTGAATTTGGATTTGTGCTGGGGATCTTCCGATGTGTCCCTCTGCATTCATGGTAGGTCGCTGGTTTTAATACCTGCGAAGTAAAAACTAAAAAAAATATTCCTCTTGTTATACAGGTGGGCGCCTATTTGCTAAGATATGAAAAGTATTCCCTCGTTATACAGGCGGGCGCCTATTTGCTAAGACATGAAAATGTATTCCCTTGTTGTACAGGTGGGTGCCTAATTCTAAGACTTGAAAATTATTCCCTCGTTATACAGGTGGGCGCGTATTTGCTAAGATATGAAAAGTATTCCCTCGTTATACAGGTGGGCGCCTAATTCTAAGACATGAAATGTATTCCCTCGTTATACAGGTGGGCGCCTATTTGCTAAGACATGAAAAATATTCCCTCATTATACAGGTGGGCGCCTATTTGCTAAGACGTGAAAAGTATTCCCTCGTTATACAGGTGGACGCCTATTTGCTAAGACGTGAAAATGTATTTTCTTGTTTCCTCGTTATACAGGTGGGCGCCTATTTGCTAAGATATGAAAAGTATTCCCTTGTTGTACAAGTGGGCGCCTAATTCTAAGACATGAAAATTATTCCCTCGTTATACAGGTGGGCGCCTATTTTCTAAGATATGAAAAGTATTCCCTCGTTATACAGGTGGGCGCCCAATTTATTGAGAGATTCGGAGTCGCCACTTGGGAGATTTATAAGAAAACATATAGAAATGATAGAGAACCAAGATATACAAAATGGATTCCAACACAAATACCAACAACAATACAAAATAATTTCTTAGATCTAGACTGTGTAAAAGATATAAATAAGACAATCCAGTTATGGGTAGGATACATGACGAAACAAATTATAGACAATAAAATAGGAATATCAGATGTACCAGAATACATAGAAAAAACGTTAATAGGAACGACTAAGTTATGGTTACAAAATATGACTAAAGATGCCTTAGGAGTATTAAGAAATGATAAAAAAATTGATGGTGAGAAAGCTACAACAGCTATAGAAATTTTGCATAAATATGAAACAACTATAAGAAATGAATTTAGTAGTGCAGAAACAGAAATAGTAGAAAAGCATAGAGAAAAAATATTAAATAGAAATCTAATGTCAAAATTAGCAATATGTAATATGTGTTACATAGACGAATATACATGTGAATTTAAAGAATTTTACTATAAAGGAATTTATAGCATAGAGGAAAGTAAAGAAATAAGAAAATTATATTTTTCAAAATTACCAGAACCATTTAGTTCAAAAATATTAAAAGATTGGAATAATGCAGCATTACAAGATACTTTAGGAGCAAGAATTAAATACTTACAAAATTGGTTCGCAGAATTATGTGAAAAACATAAAGAAGAAATTAAAATGGAAAAAACGTTAATAAAAAACATAGCATGTTGTAAAAATAAAATAGCACCCCAGTTTGGATGCAATAAAAGATACTATAATAAAAATCATAATAAAATTAAGAAATACAAAAAGTATAAGTCAAAATTTAAGTATAAAAAAACCTAGACGAAGATATTATGTAAAGAAATTTAATAATAAAAGGCAATACAGATCTAAGAAAAAATTATCAGAATGTAAATGTTATAATTGCGGAAAACTAGGACATTTAGCAAAAGATTGCAAAATACCTAAAAATCAAAGAGCTAAGCAAGTATCAGAAATAATAATAAACGACGAAGAAATACGTACAAATGGAATACATAGACTATGAATTAGAAAGTAATGATAGTATATATGAATTATCAGAAAATGTATTAGAAAATGAATCAATATTAGAATCAGATAATGAAGACAATAAATTAATAGATGACTTAAAAAGAAATAAACATAATAACCCAAGAAGAATACCAAGATGAAGAATCTACGGAACAAAAAGTAATATTTGATGAAAATATATTTGAACAAATAAAAGGAAAAGAATTAGACTTAAGTGTAGAAAAAATATTAGATATACCAAAAATGAAATATTGGTTCAAAAGAAGTAAAGAAGAATACTATGTAATTAGCCAAAGAGAACACATAATAGACTGTAAATACACCAAAGGAAAAGCTAAAATACCAATAATAAATAAATGTATAATAAATAAAGAAATACAGGATTTAAGGGCAAAAAACCCAATTAAATATGTACATTTAGGAGGAACAGAAATATTAATTAAGGCATGTTTTAGAGAAGGGATAGATACACAAATAGAAATTTATCTTGTAGATGATAGAATTATACAACCTATAGAAAAAAGTATAATAAGTGCAGTACGAGGAAATTTGTGTGACGACCCAAAGGGTCATCACTTGTTTTATTAATCATTTCGAGCTTCTGAGGACTTGAAAACCTCATTTATAGTTGCCTCGATTTGCGTGCACAGTTCGGGCGCGAAGCTGGAAAATTTTTATGTTGAAATATGTGAAATATGTGAAAAATATGAAGAATTTTGATATTAATATTGATATGATTGACTTTGGTCAACATTTTTGTTAAACGGACCCGGGCCCGTGATTTGACGGTCTCAGAAAATCCGTAGAAAAATATGGAACTTGGGCGTATGCCCGGAATTGAAATCCGAGGTCTAGAACCCCGGTAAAAGAATTTTTCTGTTAAATTGTTTTCTAAAAATGTTTAAGGAAAATGAAACTGAAATTTGATTGAAAAGTGATGATATTGGGCTCGTGTTTTGGTTCCGACGCCCGGTACAAGTCTTAAATATTATATATGTGCTTTCTGCAAAGTTTGGTGACATTCGGATGTCGTTTGATATGTTTTGGACCTCGAGTTCCAAGTTTGAAAGTTTTGAAAATCAAAAGTATGAAAATCATGAACTTGGGGCTTGATTTGATGAAAACGATGTGATATTGGCGATGTGATCGCACGAACAAGTTCGTAATGTGTTTTTGATGTTGTGTACATGTTTGGTTTGGAGCTCGGGGGCTCGGGTAAAGATTTGATAGGCCGTTGGATCAAATTCTGAATTTTTGCACTGCTGGGTTTTCACCCAGCTGTTGGCTTCGCAATTGCGAAGGTGACAGATCAAGGCAGGGTTCGCAAATGCGAACCCTTGATCGCAAATGCGAAGGGCATCCAGGACGGCTTGGGTTCGCAAATGCGAACATAACCTCGCAAATGCGAGGCCTTCATTGTTAAGCCAGGTTTCGCAAATGTGAAGCATTCTGCGCAAATACGAAGGTCCCTGGAGGCTAGCCTTGTTCGCAAATGCGAACATTATGTCGCAAATGCGAACCTCCCAGTATGCCTTGGCTTCACAAATGCGAACAAAAGTTCGCAAATGCGAACTTCCCATCCTTAGCTTATTTTTCAAACTACAGAATTTGGTCGGGGTTCGCAATTGCGAACCCATGTTCGCAAATGCGAACACAGAGACCTGTAAATCACGATTTCCAGCTTCATTTTTCACATTTCGCAACCCAAAAACATCCATTGGCGATTTTTCACGAACTCCTCTTCTTCAAAGCAATTGTAAGTCACTTTTTACTTAATTCTTTCAATTCCTAACAACATTAAACATGTTTTTCAATAGAAATCAAAGGTTTTCATGGTAGAATTTCTTGTTTTTGGTAGAATATAGGGTTTTTCATGAATTGGGAAATTGGGCCTCGAATTGAGGTCCGATTTTGAAACAAATCATATACTTGAACTCGTGGGGGGGTGGGTAACCGGATTTTGGTCCGAACCCCGAGTTCCGATCATGTGGGCCGGGGGTCGAAATTCACTATTCCAGGTAGAATGTTGTAAAAGTTGAAATTGGCTTTATGAATTAGTTTGTTGAGTAGTATTGATGATGTTAAATCAATTGTGTATAGATACGATTGGATTGGAGCCGAATTTGAAAGGAAAAGGCATTTCCACGGATTGAATTGTTCGTAAACTTTCGAGATAAGTGTTTGTTCTATCCTAGCTTGAAGGAATAGGAATTTAGTTATGTATAAATATTGTTGATGCAGAGATTATTGGTTAAATGTCGGTACTATATATATTTATAAATTGGGATCGTGTGGCGCGCCGACCACTTATATGATAAGAAATGGGATCGTGTGGCACGCCGACCACAAAGTGATTTAAATCTTGGCATTGGCCATAGTTGCTGGTAGCCTATTGATATAGTAGGGAGCGGGTGGTACGCCTACCACAAGATATAATCTATTGATATATTTGGGAGCGGGTGGTACGCCTACCACAAGATATAATCTATTGATATATTTGGGAGCGGGTGGTACGCCTACCACAAGATATAATTACTGTTATAGTTGGGAGCGGGTGGTACGCCTACCACGAGATATGAAATGGAGAAGGAATTGAGACTTGAAAGTAAGATTTATTATGTTGACTAGATTATTCTGGATATTATGAGTTATTGACTGTTATTTCAGAGCAGAGTCTTTCCTTATAAATGTTTTGTATATGTATATATATATATATCTTCATTTTCAATTCAATTCACTCCTAACTCACCCGATAGGCTCTAACACTGATATAAAAGCATAAAACATGTAATTGCAACATGACGGGGTGGTAAATTCCCGTAACGACGGGCCGGGTCGTTACACAGCGATAGTAGCGATTGTGGATATTCCGACTACCGAGACTACGAGGTAGCCTTGCAGGCGTCCGCAGGACCCGTTGTCTCTTCTATCTATGTTTTTCATTATGTTATCTCATGTATTCGAGATAAACAGCTTATATTTTCTTTCAGACAATTGTGTGTATTATTCTTAGAAGTTTGTGAGTATTGTGACACTAGTCTTGGGTAGTGTATCATGTTGGGTTTCTTTATCATATTTGATAAGATTAACTAAGTCTTCCACTAAGTCTAATTATTCCACTGAAATTTATATGTTTTAAATTTTAAAGTCTTAATCAGAGTTGTAACTAATGGAAATGTAAGTAATATTTGGCTTGCCTAGCTTCCACTAGTAGGCGCCATCATGACTCCCGATGGTGGGAAATCCGGGTCGTGACAAGTTGGTATCAGAGCACTAGGTTGCACAGGTCTCACAACTCACGAACAACCTTAGTAGAGTCTGAAGGATCGGTACGGAGACGTCTGTATTTATCCTCCAGAGGCTACGGAGTTAGGAAAATATTCCCTTTATTCTTTTCCGTCGTGCGACTTGATCTTTTAAATGTTAATTGAACTTCTACTCGGTTCTTCCGCAGATGGTAAGGACACGTGCATCCTCATCTACTGACCAGCAGCCCGAGGTCCCAGCAGCGGCAGCTCCCGCTAGGGGTAGAGGCCGAGGTCGAGGTCGTCCTAGAGGACAAGGTAGGGGCAGAGCTCAGCCCCGAGCAGCGGCCCAAGTGACAGAACCTCAGGCTCATATCGAGGAGGAGGTTCCAGTCCCAGCAGCTCCAGTAGGCCCAGCTGAGGTCCCAGGAGGAGTTATGTTTTCATCGGATCTTCAGGATGCTTTGGTCCGGATAGCAGGTTTTATGGACAATATCACCAGAGTAGGTTTATTACCAGTAGCACCAGCCACTTCTCAGGCTGGAGGAGGTAATCAGACTCCTGCTACGCGCACTCCGGAGCTAGTAATTCCCCAGGCTCAGGTTCCTGTGATTCAGCTAGTTGAGGCAGCTCAGCCTGTTATTGTGACTCCGTCTAATGAGGGTGCAGCTATGTCCGCTGACGCGTTATGGAGATTGGACAGGTTTACCAAGCTGTTTACTACCACATTCAGTGGCACTCCTTCAGAGGATCCACAGGATTTCCTATATAGCTGCCACGAGGTTCTCCGTACTATGGGTATTGTGGAGACTAATGGTGTGGACTTTGCTACTTTTCGATTATCTGGTTCTGCCAAGACTTGGTGGAGGGATTATTGTCTATCCAGGCCAGCGGGATCTTCATCTTTGACTTGGGGGCAATTTGCTGAATTATTCTTGGAAAAGTTTCTTCCAGCAACTCAGCGGGAGGTTATGCGCAGACAATTTGAGCGTCTTCATTAGGGTTCTATGTCTGTCACACAGTACGAGACTAGGTTCGTGGACCTGGCTCGTCATGCTATTATCATACTTCCCACAGATCGGGAAAGGGTGAGAAGGTTTATTGATGGCTTGAATCAGCCAATTCGACTACAGATGGCTTTGGGGGCAGGAACTGAAATCACTTTTTAGGAGGCGGCTAGTGCAGCCCGGCGGATCGAGATGGCTCTGTCACAGGGAGCAAGACATGGATCAGATAAGAGATCTCGTAATTCGGGTAGATTCAGTGGTACCTCGTCTGGAGATAGAGATTTTTATGATAGAGGCCATCCTCCTAGGCCTTATCGGTCAGCTCTTCAGGTTTCTCATGATGCTTCAGGTGATCGTAATTCTCAGCCACGCTACTCTGATCAGCAGCCTATCAAGTGCACCACCACTTCGCTATTTTCAGCAGCCGAGGGCTTGTTTTACGTGCGGTGATCTTAGGCACATTGCAAAGTATTGCCTTCGAACTTCTGACAGATCTCAGCAACAGGGTTCTCGTGCCATGATTCAGGCCCCAGTTTCCCCACAGCCTACCCAGCCAGCTAGAGGTGGAGGTAGAGGATATAGAGGTGGAGGTAGAGGTCATAGAGGTGGAGCTCAGACCGATAGAGGTAGAGACCAGCCAGCAGCTGATCGTCCTAGAGATACTGCTCAGGGTGGTGGGGCACAGCCCCGATGTTATGCACTTCCCGCCAGACCAGAGGCTGAGTCTTCTGATGCCGTCATTACAGGTATTATTTTGGTTTGTGATAGAAAGGCATCAGCATTATTTGACCCTGGGTCTACATATTCGTATGTGTCCTCCTATTTTGCACCGTACTTGATTCAGCCTAGTGATGCACTGGTGTTCCTGTTCATGTGTCTACACCAGTAGGCGATTCTATTGTGGTTGATCGAGTTCATCAGTCATGTATTATAGTAATTGAGGGTCTCGAGACCCGTGTTGATTTATTGGTCCTAAATATGGTGGACTTTGATATTATATTAGGCATGGACTGGCTATTTCCATATCATGCTATTTTAGATTGCCATGCCAAGACTGTGACTTTAGCTCTGCCGAATTTGCCTCGAATAGAGTGAAAAGGAATTTCAGGTCATACTAGTCGCAATGTTATTTCTTATGTTAAGGCTCTGCGTATGGTTGGTAAGGGATGCTTGGCTTATTTGGCCTATGTCCGTGATTCCAGTGCTGAGGTTCTTTCTATTCACTCTGTGCCTGTGGTTCGCGAATTTCCTGAAGTATTTCCTTCAGACTTGCCAGGTATGCCACCCGATAGGGACATTGATTTTTGCATTGACTTGGCTCCAGGCACTCAGCCCATTTCCATTCCCCCATATCGTATGGCTCCGCCGGAGTTAAAAGAATTGAAGGAACAGTTGCAGGATTTACTTGAAAAGGGTTTCATTAGACCCAGTGTTTCGCCGTGGGGTGCACCGGTATTATTTGTAAAGAAGAAAGATGGTTCGATGAGAATGTGCATTGACTATCGATAGTTAAACAAGGTAACTATCAAAAATAAATATCCACTTCCGCGAATTGATGATTTATTTGACCAGCTTCAGGGTGCCAAGGTATTTTCAAAGATAGATTTGAGATCTGGCTATCACCAGCTGAAGATTAGGGCATCTGATGTCCCTAAGACAACGTTCCGCATTCGGTACGGACATTATGAATTTCTGGTCATGTCTTTTGGGTTGACAAATGCCCCAGCAGCTTTTATGGAATTGATGAATCGGATGTTCCGGCCTTATTTAGACTTGTTTGTAATAGTCTTCATTGATGACATATTAATATATTCCTGCAGTCATGAGAAGCATGCGCAACATATCAGAGTGGCCTTGCAGACTCTGAGAGATAGCCAACTATATGAAAAATTTTCAAAGTGTGAATTTTGGCTAAGTTCAATTGCATTCCTAGGTCATATTGTGATGGCAGCAGGTATTCAGGTTGATCCGAAGAAGATTGAGGCAGTCAAGAACTGGCCTAGACCGACATCAGCCACAGATATTCGGAGTTTCTTGGGATTAGCGGGTTATCATCGCCGATTCGTAGAGGGGTTTTCATCTATTGCAACCCCACTAACCAGATTGACACGGAAAGACGTTCAATTTGAATGATCCGATGGATGTGAGGCGAGCTTTCAAAAGCTCAAGACAGCCTTGACCACAGCACCGGTATTGATTTTACCCAAAGGTACGGGACCTTATATTGTTTATTGTGATGCTTCCTGTATTGGGCTTGGTGCAGTGTTAATGCAGGATGTCAAGGTTATTGCCTATGCTTCGAGGCAGTTGAAGATTCATGAAAAGAACTATCCAGTGCATGATCTAGAATTGGCGGCGATTATTCACGCATTGAAGATCTGGAGGCATTATTTGTATAGGGTAGCATGTGAAGTATACACCGATCATAAGAGTCTTCAGTATTTGTTTAAGCAGAAAAAGTTGAATTTGAGTCAAAGAAGGTGGCTAGAATTGCTAAAAGATTATGATGTCACCATTTTATATCATCCGGGAAAAGCAAACGTGGTGGCCGACGCTTTGAGTAGGAAGTCAGCTAGTATGGGCAGTCTTGCTTATATTCCAGTCAATCAGAGATCACTTGCTTTGGATGTTCAGTCCTTGGCCAACCGATTTGTGAGGTTGGATATTTCCGAGCCTAGTCGAGTACTAGCTTGCACGATCGCTCGCTCTTCATTATTGGAGCGTATCCGGGATCAACAATATTATGATTCTTATTTATGTGACCTTAGAGATACGTTTCAGCGAGGAGGTGCTAAACAGGTCACCTTAGATGCTGATGGGATCCTAAGGATGCAAGGGCACATTTGTGTGCCTAATATTGATGGGCTTAGAGAATTGATTCTAGAAGAAGCTCACAGTTCGCGGTATTCTATTCATCCAGGCGTAGCGAAAATGTATCGAGATTTGTGTCAACATTATTGGTGGTGTAGAATGAAAAAGGATATTGTGGCATATGTGGAACGGTGCCTTAATTGTCAGCAGGTTAAGTATGAACATCAGAGACCTGGCGGTTTATTTCAGAGAATTGAACTTCCCGAATGGAAGTGGGAGCGAATCACGATGGATTTCGTTTCGGGACTTCCGAAGACTCGGAAGAAGTTTGATGCTGTTTGGGTGATTGTTGATAGGCTGACCAAGTCGGCTCATTTTGTTCCTATTGCCACTACCTATTCATCCGAGAGGTTAGCCGAGATTTATATCAGGGAGATCGTTCGCCTTCATGGCGTGCCAATCTCTATTATTTCAGATCGAGGTGCACAGTTTACCTCACATTTCTGGAAGGCAATTCTATGAAAGTTGGGCACGCAAGTTCAGCTAAGTACAGCCTTTCATCCCCAGACGGATGGTCAGTCCGAGAGGACTATTCAGATATTGGAAGATATGCTACGGGCGTGTGTTATTGATTTTGGAGGTTCGTGTGATCAATTCCTGCCTCTGGCAGAGTTTGCTTATAATAATAGTTATCAATCGAGCATCCAGGATGGCTCCTTATGAAGCATTGTATGGTAGGCGGTGTCGTTCTCCGGTTGGATGGTTTGAACCGGAGAAGCTCGGTTATTGGGCACGGATTTAGTTCAGGAGGCCTTAGATAAGGTCAAGATTATTCAAGATAGGCTTCGCACGGCTCAATCCAAGCAAAAGAGCTATGCAGATCGCAAGGTTCGAGATATAGCTTTCATGGTTGGGGAGCGAGTATTGCTCCGAGTGTCGCCTATGAAGGGCGTGATGAGATTTGGAAAGGAGGGCAAACGTTGCCCTAGGTTGTAACGACCCGGCCCATCGTTACGGGAATTTACCACCCCGTCATGTTGCAATTACATGTTTTATGCTTTTATATCAGTGTTAGAGCCTATCGGGTGAGTTAGGAGTGAATTGAATTGGAAATGAAGCAAATAGCATGTTTGAAGGAAGTTTGAATATGGAAAGTCAACCTAGAGTTGACTATCGAGTTAGAGTGCTCGGAATCGGATTCTGATGATTCGACTAGTTTCGAGGGATCATTTATGACTTAGGAGAGCAATCGAAATTGAATTTGGAGATCCGGTGTAGAAATAGGCTTGAATAGGCTAAGGTTGAATTTTGGCGAAATCCGATCGATAGGTGAGATTTTGATCCGGGAGTCGGAATGGAATTCCGACAGTTGCAGTAGCTCCGTTTAGGTGATTTTGGATGTGCCTGCAAAATTTCAGGTCATTCGGACGTCGTTTGGTCGGGTTTTTGATGGAATGTGTAATTTGGAAGTTTTGAAGAAACTTAGGCTTGAATCCGTGTGTAATTGGTGATTTTGATGTTTAGGATGGTGTTTTTATGATTGGAACAAATTCGAATCGTGTTTTGGAGTATGTTGGTGGTTTTCGTTGGGGTCCCGAGGGCCTCGGGATGAATTCGGGGGTCCAAACGGACCATTTTGTGCCAAATGCACTGTTGTTTCTGCTGCAATTAATGCAGGGAATTTTTGTGCTTCGCGATCGCGAAGCTTTGTCTACGATCGCGTAGGGTTAAGCTGGGAAGCTCTGCGATCGCAAGGTTGAGACTGCGATCGCGTAGTGTATCGAGATGAGGCTGGGAGATTGCTCTTCGCGATCGTAGGAGTAGTGATCCGATCGCGTGAGGTTGAGTGTTTATGCATCGCGATCGCGGGTCGGTCGATGCGATCGCGTAAGGTCGTGTTCTTGAGCAGTGCGATCGCGACCCCTTTGATGCGATCGCGTAGGGCCACTGAGTTGAGCACTGTGATCGCTTCCAGGCTCACGCGATCGCGTAGAGGAAAGTTGGCAGCCAGGTTTTTGTGCATCGCGATCGCACGACCAGTGCTACGATCGCGTAGAGTAAACGGCCGAGGCAGTGAGTTTAAGTCCAGAAACATTTCATTACGGGTTCATACACCCCAAAACACCATTTTTGAGCCCTAGAGAGAAGAAATCACGGGAAAACGCTGGGAAATCATCGGGTATTCATCGGAGGTAAGTTTCTTGACTCAAAAACATCATTTTATGGTAGAATTAACATCAACCTTCATGAATTTGGGTAGAAATTGTGAGGATTGTGGCCAAGATATTGAAAACGAAAATTTGGGTTTTGAAAGGCCAGTCGAACTCCGATTTTGGTAAATTTTATATGTATGGACTCGTGGCAAGACGAGGGTTCTGGAAATATGAGTTTCGAAGTTTTTCGAGATGTGGGCCCGGGGCTCGGGTTTTGCAAATTTCGTGATTTTTGATATTTTTCGAGTTCATTCGATTGGGTTATGTTCCATTAGCCTATTTTGATATATTTGTACTGATTTTGGCTAGTTTGGACGGGCGTGGATGCCGGTTCAAGGAGCTAAGTCGTCGCGGGCATGAGCTTTCGTCGGTTCGAGGTGGGTAATACTTGTAAATGATGTCCTGAGGGTTAGTAAACCCCGGACTTGCACATCTTAGTGCTGTGTCGAGGTGACTTGCACGTCGGATAACAGGCGTGGGGTAGAGCACCATTGGGGATTGTGACTTGGTCCGTCCCGCATAATAAATAATAACACCTAATTGTTGAAATGAATTGGACTAATTATCATGTTTGGGCTTCGTGCCAATTATTTGAATCCTTCAGGGATTGGTATCATTGTTCTGATAACACTGTGCATATTTTATGCTAAATTTAAGGTTTAAAACGGTATTTTGCTATTCAGCATTTTTATAAGTGTCACGCCCCAAATCGAGGGACATGACCGGCGCCTGACCGGGTTGCCCCAGTCAAGCGGACTTGGGTGCCTTTCATTCCCACGCGTTAACCCTATGTTGATTGTTTCTTATTAACCAAATATTTTACCAATAATGACTGATTTCATAATGCATAAACATAACCATGTGATTGATTCACTAACAAGTTCAAAATTTATATTTACAACGCCCCATATATATATACATAGGCCACAATCCCACAGTTTACATGTCTACGGAGCCTCTAGGATACAAAAAGGGAAATACAATACTTGCCGGTAACAAGGCTCCGGCTATACCTTACAAAACCAAAATGAAATCTAAACCGAGTGGCATGAACCACACAAGGCCCCGAGGAAGAAAGGGGCTCACCAAAACGGGCGGTGGAAGGAGAAGGATACTACTGCCGATGAGCTGAAGTGCCTGCTACTGTTCCACCTACAATCATGACACGAATGTAGCGCCCCCGGAAAAAGGGACGTCAGTACACTTGAATTGTACTGGTATGTATGGACAAACTTTGTCCCAAGTAAACTCAAACCATTAAATTACATCAACAATTAATTAAGCCAGCCAACCATGTTTCCACATTTTCCTCATTTCAAATATTTCTCACACAAAGCACTTTCTACGATCAACCAATTTAACAATAACCAATCAATCACGTAAAGCACAAGTAGTCAAACAAAGGGGCAATCAGTGCCCCACAGGTTGCAAACTCTCCTGCTGTCTCCTTTCACAATTTCACATTATTGATTTTTGTATCAATTTTCAATAGCGATTTCGATCGCTTTCCATCCTTATTGCCCCTAACCACCCTTATTACCTCGGCCACCCTTATCACCCCAACCCACACCTTATTTCCCCACGTTGCGGCGCGCAACACGACCCCGCCTTACAGTTGAAAACACAACAATTTCAAACAGGAGATAAGGTACTACACACAATTTCAACAAGTTCAAATAAGCAACTTACACATTGGTTCATGTTCTCAATTTCTTCTCAAGCCAATATCAAAACCAAGTTACAAGTATTCCAAAATCGAAAATGCCCACATAATCATGTTCAACAATTTACCACAATTAAGGTGTTTCAAATTCCTTCCACAATAAGACAAATATGCCATCACAATGGTTGTTCCCAATTCTTTACCAATCTCGATTACCTTTTTATCTTTCAATTCATATTTCATACCACACCACACGTAGTTCAACATCAATCAAATGCTCAACTTTTTGCGGCAATTATGCGGTCCGCATGTCAGGTTTGACAGGTCCGCATCAAAGTGCACCGCAGATTTGACATACGATCGCATATCGACCGCACTTTTGACACGATTTGTGGAAACTCTCTGGAACGTTTTGCGGCAAGAATGCGGTCCGCATGTCAGGTTTGCGGTCGCATTCTTGACCGCATATTTGACATTTTTCGGAAAAATTAATTCTCTACATTTTTGAAACTTAAATCACTACCAAGGGTCCGAACCGCGGTGAGCAAGCTCGCCGCGAAGAATTCTACGCATTCCTAACACATTATTCGGACCATGACACCACAACTACTAGGTTTTAAGCACAAAATTTTTTTACGGAACATTTTTATAAGGTTATGAAAAACTTGAACAAGGTCTTAATAACATTTTTAGTTGTGAGCTAATATGATATTGTTGCCCGTAGGGCTTTCTTGATTATTTGTTAGACTCATTGGGGCCGAGGGCCATATGTTAGGGCATGACATTTTATGTGAGCATATGCATACACATGCATGGATCGGACTGCACGCCGCAGTGGTATACGGATCGGGCTGCGCGCCGCAGCACGTGTGATATTAATATTGTGCTTGGGCTGTAGGAGCCCCTCCGGAGTCTGAACCCCCACAGTGAGCACGTGTACCCAAATTGGATCGGGCTACACACCGTAGCGGTCATATGCATTGCATGGCATACATACATTGGTTTACGTGTACTACGTGGCATAACATTTAGCACTCATACATTACTGGCACACATGCATTAGTTTCCTTATTGACCAGATCTCCTGGTGTAAATTGATCAGGAGTGCTGAGCCCGAAGGGCTGATTTGAGTGCGGACTTGCATCGCTTGAGATTGTATCCAGGTATTGGTATATTATTATGAAAGAAAGTAGCTAAAATTGAGATTTCTAAATAATCTACTCACATATGCTTGGAAGGAATAAAAAGATAGTTCTGTATTGTGTAGCATGAGATAGTGCCTATCGTGGTTTTCTTCCCTTCAGCATTATTTACTTTTATTACTGCTGAGTTGGAAGTACTCACACCCGACTCCCTGCACCTTGTGTGCAGATCCAGGTACATCACAGTAGAGCCGATTCTATTACGGCTCGGGAGTGCTTTTGGACGGTCGATGTAGCTGCCAGCGTTCGCATGACCTGATTCTCCAGTTTGTCTGTATTTTTGTTCTGATCATCCCACACTTGTGCATAGTTATATTCACTATTTACACTTTGTATACTCTGTAGAGGCTCATGACTCTTGACCCTTCGGTCTATGGGAGTTGGTATGCGTTGGGACTTGGTTCCTCTGTTTCGATATATCCATCACTGTTATTTTACAATTGATATGCTTAAATGGGATAAGGCGAGCTCATAGCTCTATGATTGTTGTTGATTGGTCGGGCTGGCCTAGCAATGTGCTGGGCGCCATCTCGACCGGATTTGGGGTCGTGACGAGTTGGTATCAGAGCCTAGGTTTACTAGGCCTCATGAGTCTTGAGCCGGTTGGTAGAGTCTTGTGGATCGGTACGGGGACGCCTGTACTTATCCTCGGGAGGCTGGGAACCTTTAGAAACACTTCACATTTCTTGGAATTCTTATCGTGCGCACTTGATTCAGCTTGAGATATAATTTTGAAATTCCTTCCGCACGTAATGTACGCTTCGAGCGCTCAGTAATATAACTGACTTATGGCTTGCGATTCTCTGGTCGAGGGGCGAGATGTAATCTCTGTGAATTCATGTTGGGCCAGTCGGGAGGACTTGAGGCTAGATCTTTGTCTATGGCTTGAGCACCAAGGTACTAATGTCGTGAGCCGGTATTATGAAGTTCTTACGATCGATATTGATCTTTATTGTGCAAATGGCAGTTTGATAATGGATGAGCTGTTAATTGTTCGACCCTTGTCTAATCTGTTGTGTAGCCCCGAGCTTTGGGCGTGGTGAATAATTATCATATCTCGTAATTGGAAGGTAAAGTGCCTTATGTGTAGTGGAACGGGTTTAAACTCAGGAAGACTAAAGTGACTTTGCTATGTGTATCCTAGTGGAAGGTATGTTGATGAAATGCTAAATTGAGAAGAAGTAGGAGGGTTGATCCTCACGTGTAATTGAAAGGTATTTGATATGTGTTATGATTCGAGCAGATACAGCGCATGTTCAAGTATAAATTGTGATAATATGATTCGTATAGTATTGAGATTTAATGTTGTTGAAATACATTGTGATATCTTGTTGAGTTGTGGATGTATTGTTAGAATGGTTTGGTGATTCTCTGGCAGGTGGATAGGCCATTTTACAAAGGAAACTCTGCCGAAAGTTTTAGAAAATTTGGGACTTAGAAAGATTTCTGTCACCTAAAGTGAGTGGGCTTATTGGTGGTGCGTGTATATCTGCAAGAATTGCAGAAGAGCTAAGGTCTCTGATGATTCGAGTCTCTGTCAAGGCTTGTAAATGACTTGATTTTAATCTCATTGTAACATTTCGGCATCACTTGAGTAATAATGATATGAGTGGTTGAAAGTGCTTTGATGTATGGCTTCGAGCTAAGTTGGGGAGGTTGCTATTGATTAACTGATTGCACTATTGTATGCTATGTTGATTCTGTCTCTAAGTATGTTGGGAAATTCTGGTAAAGGTTATGGTGCTTCTGTGACGACCCGGCCCGTCGTCACGGGAATTACCACCCCGTTATGTTGTAATTTCATGTTTTATGCTTTTATATCAGTGTTAGAGTCTATCGGGTGAGTTAGGAGTGATTTGGATTGAAAAGGAGGCATATAGCCTTTTTGAAGGAAACTTGAATAAGGAAAGTCAACCCGGAGTTGACTATTTGGTTAGAGGGCTCGGAATCGAATTCTGATGATTCGGTTAGTTCCGGGAGGTGATTTGTGACTTAGGTGAGCAATCGGAATTGAATTTGGAGGCCCGGTGTAGAAATAGGCTTGAATTGGCTAAGGTTGAATTTTGACGAAATCCGAACGGTAGGTGAGATTTTGATTCGGGGGTCGGAATGGAATTCCGACAGTTGCAGTAGCTCCGTTAGGTGATTTTTGATGTGCATGTAAAATTTTAGGTCATTCAGACGTCGTTTGGTCGGGTTCTTGATGAAGTGTGTAATTCGGATGTTTTAAAGAAACTTAGGCTTGAATCCGTGTGTAATTGGTGATTTTGATGCTTAGGATGGTGTTTTTATGATTGGAACAAGTTCGTATCATGTTTTGGGGTATGTTGGTGGTTTTCGTTGGGGTCCCGGGGGCCTCGGGGTGACTCCGGACCATCATCCGGCATTTGGAAGCAAGAAATGGCCTGCTGTAAATTGCAGATCACTGGGCAGTGATTTAGCCTTTGCGTTCGCGAGGGCAAGGCCCGCGTTCGCGTAGGCCAGGTTCAGCATGCATCGCGTTCGCGAGGGAAGTATCGCGTTCGCGTATTGGGAGGACTGTGAAGCATCGCGAACACGTGGGTGAAGGTCGCGTTCGCGTAGAGGGAATTCATTAGGCACCGCGTTCGCGTGGATCATGGCCGCGTTCGCGTAGGAGGATCTCTGGATGGCTGAAGAAAATGTGCATCGCGAACGCGTATGGCATGTCGCGTTCGTGAAGGTTATTTTGGGCAGAGCGTCGCGGATGCGTGAGAGGCGTCGCGAACGCGATGAAGAAAATAGGCTGGCAGTGAAGTTAAAACCAGAACTGGTCAGTCGCGGGTTTAGTACCTAAAACCTCCATTTTTGAGTTCCAAGAGAAGAAATTGACGGGAGATTGCTGGGAAATCATCGGGGTTTCGTTGGAGGTAAGTTTTGTGGCTTAATTACATCATTTTAACATGAAATCCTTGGTTAAATTTCCGTAAATGGAAGATTAAAGGTGGGTTTGAGCCCTAAGCCTAAATTGAAGAAAAACACTGATTTGAGTGGGCAAATGGAGTCCGATTTTGGTAAACTTTATATGCCTAGATTCGTATCGAGATGAGGATTCCGAATATGTGACTTTTGTAATTTTTCGAGAAGTGTACCGAAAGTCGGGTTTTGACAACTTTGGGAATTTTGATGTAAATTTAGTTGTATTGATTGGGTGTCGTCCCATTGGCCTAATTTGTTGTGTTTCTACTGTATTTGATCGGATTCTACGTGTGCGGAGCTTGATTATCGTGGCTAGGACATTGCAGAGTAGTCATCGCGCTGTATTGAGGTGAGTAATAGATGTGGGTGATGACCAGCGGGTTCGAAACCCCGGTATACCACTTTGTGATGCTGTATAGCGGCGAGACACGTACTCTCATGTGAGTGCGAGGTTGATTGTGATTGGGGACTATGGCTTAGTCCAACTTGTTGGCACTGTGTTATGACATTGGCTATTCTTGAGCCGTCGAACCTCATTCTCGGATGGTTGTATACTATATATTGTGATATTGGCCACTCTTGAGCCGTGGAACCCCCTTCTCGGGCGGTTGAGTATACTTGTGGGCCGTGAGCCAGTTATTGGATCCCTCGAGGATCGTTATCATTGTCTTATCATATTGACATGTTAGTTACCACCAGTCCGTAGCTATTTCTATTATCATGCTATTTCCAATCTCTGGAACTTGGTATTACTGTTTTCCAACTCAAAAATGATAAAAAGGGTTTCAAAACTACTTTTGAGCCTGCGAGGCTGTAATTGCATATTAGCTGACTGGTAGTGGATCGGGCTGCACGCCGCAGCGGTACATATGTTGGATCGGACTGCACGCCGCAGTGATATTGTGCTTGGGCTGTAGGAGCCCCTCCGGAGTCTGAACCCCCACAGTGAGCACGGGTACCCAAATTGGATCGGGCTACGCGCCGTAGCGGTCATATCATGCATTGCATTGCATTTAGCAACATTTGCTAGCTGTTATACTGTTTTGCTGGTACTTGTTGGTACAGGTACAGTCGATATTGATTCTGTGACAGGGTATTTGATTACAGCTTTACATAGTGCTTTATTGCGGATTTCTTATCTGCGCTGTCTTACCCTCGTTTATTACCACTGAGTCTGGCAGTACTCATTTTGCTCCCCGCACCTTGTGTGCAGATCCAGGTACCTCTCAGCAGTGATCCAGTAGCTGTGCGAGGCGACATCTGTAGGATATACGAGGTAGCTGCAGAGTCCGCAGGACCCGATATTCCTTCTTACTGTCTTTTGACTCTTTATAGATGTTTTCTTTCCGTACTTGGTATCTTGTAAACTATTATACACTTTTGTTCTTTAGAGGCTCATGACTCTTGACCCTTCGGTCTATGGGAGTTGGTGTATTAAGGGACTTGGTTCCCCGTTTTCGTTATATGTATCGTTGTTGCTTCGTGATTTGATATGCTTAAATGGGCTAAAGAGAGCTTCTAGCTCCATTATTGTTATTGATTGGTCAGGCTGGCTTAGCAATGTGCTGGGCGCCATCACGACCGGATTTGGGGTCGTGACAAGTTGGTATCAGAGCCTAGGTTTACTAGGCCTCATGAGTCTTGAGCCGGTTAGTAGAGTCTTGTGGATCGGTACGGGGACGCCCGTACTTATCCTCGGGAGGCTGTGAACCTTTAGGAAACACTTCACATTTCTTGGAATTCTTATGGTGCACACTTGATTCAGCTTGAGATATAATTTTTGAAATTCCTTCCACACGTCTGTGTACGCATCGAGCGCTCAGTAATGTGATTGCCTTATGGCTTGTGATTTCCTCGAACGAGGGGCGAGATATAATCTCGGTGAGTTCATGTTGGGCCAGTCAAGATGACTTGAGGCTGGTCCTTGGTCATGACTTGAGCATTGAGGTGCTGGACCGTATCTATTGCTATTCCCGGTCTTCGGGAGACTCTTGCTCGGATATTATCGGCGTGTTCCGGTTTGGCTCAGGTAGTCTCAGCTACTACTACTGCAGCGACATCTCAGACAGGGGGTGGTCAGCAGACCCCTGCAGCTCGCACACCAGACCCGGTTGTTCAGGGACTTCAGACGCCAGAGTCGGTCCCCGCTCAGGTGGTTGCACCGGTTATTCCTCCAGCTGCACCAGCTCCAGCTTTAGAGCATATGGTTCAGGCTATGCCCGACGACGAGCAGCGTCGTCTTGAGAGATTTGGTAGACTTCAACCACCCCATTTCAGTGGCGTTGAGGGCGAGGATGCCCAGGGTTTCTTGGATAAGTGTCAGAGGATGTTGCGGACGGCTGGTATTCGTGAGTCCAGCGGAGTTTCATTTACTACCTTTCAGTTCACTGGTCCCGCATTCGATTGGTGGGAAGAGTTTGAGAGGCGTAGGCTTGCAGGAGCACCACCTCTCACATGGCAGCAGTTCTCTACTCTCTTTCTAGAGAAATATGTACCTCGGTCTCGTCGCGAGGAGCTACGTCGCCGGTTCGAGTGGTTGATTCAGGGCGACATGTCTGTGACTCAGTATGAGCTTAGATTCACTCAGTTGGCTAGGCATGCCACATGGATGATCCCTCCTGATAGGGAGAGGATCAGGAGGTTCATTGACGACCTCAACTATTCTATCCACATTCTTATGACCAGAGAGCGAGTTCTGTCATCATCTTTTGAGTAGGTTGTTGATATGGCACGCTCCATTGAGGCGGATCGTCGCCGAGAGAGAGAGGAGCGGGAGGCCAAGAGGCCTCGTGGTTCTGGCAGTTTCAGTGGTGCTCCATCTAGAGGGCATTCCCAGCAGAGCAGAAGTCAGGTCGCTCATCTAGACCTTCTCATTCAGGCCGCCCAGAGCAGAGCGGAGGTTCTTATGGTCGTGGTCGACAGGGGTTTCAGCAGGGTCAGTCATCACTTAGTGCCCTTCCAGCCCAGAGTGCAGCACCTACTTCTTCAGCCCATGGTTCTTCTGCGGCGAGGGATTCCCTTCAGTCCCCTTCTCCATCACCAGATGCATGTTATGAGTGTGGTGAGTTTGGCCACATGAGGAGATAGTGCCCTCGACTCCGTAGGGACAGGACTCAGCAGAGGGACCAACCCTCATCTTTAGCACCATCTCAGTCTAGTAGAGGTGGAGGTCAGTCTTCTCGTGGTCGCCCCAGGGGCGAAGAGAGATCTGGTGGAGGCCAGGCACGGTTCTATGCACTTCATGACAGGCGTGATGTAGTTGCCTCCGATGCGGTGATTACAGGTATCATTTTTGTCTATCACAGAGATGCCTCTGTTCTATTTGATCCAGGGTCCACATATTCTTACGTGTCCTCTTATTTTGCACATCATTTGGGTGCGACTCGTGGTAGTCTTGATTTACTTGTTCATGTATCCACCCCCGTGGGTGATACGATTGTTGTGGATCATGTCTATAGATCCTGTGTTATATCTATTGGGGGTCTGGAGACCCAGGCAGATTTGTTATTGTTGGGGATGGTGGACTTTGATGTTATATTGGGTATGGACTGGTTGTCTCCGTACCATGCTATATTGGACTGTCATGCTAAGACAGTTATGTTGGCCATTCCTGATACTGATTTCGTCCCTAGCCGTGTTATTTCGTTCTTAAAAGCTCAGAAGATGGTTGTAAAAGGGTGTTTATCGTACTTAGCTTTTGTGAGAGATGTGGGAGATGAGTCTCCTAGCCTTGATTCTGTACCTGTTGTGAGGGATTTTCCAGATGTATTCCCCTCAGACCTGCTGGGCATGCCGCCGGACAGGGATATTGATTTTGGCATTGACTTGGTACGGGGCACTCAGCCCATATCCTTTCCTCCTTACCGGATGGCACCAGCTGAGTTGAAAGAACAGAAAGAGTAGCTTCAAGAGCTTCTGGATAAGGGTTTCATCCGCCCTAGTGTGTCCCCGTGGGGGTGCGCCGGTATTATTTGTTAAAAAGAAAGATGGTTCCATGCGAATGTGTATTGATTATAGGCAATTGAACAAAGTGACGGTGAAGAACAAGTACCCTCTACCGCGCATAGATGATTTGTTTGATCAGTTACAGGGTGCGAGGGTGTTTTCTAAGATCGATCTTCGTTCAGGCTATCATCAGCTGAAGATCAGGGACTCGGATATTATGAAGACTACATTCAGGACCCGGTATGGTCACTATGAGTTTCTTGTGATATCTTTTGGGCTGACCAACGCCCCAGCAGCATTTATGCATATGATGAATAGTGTGGTCAGGCCCTATTTGGATTCATTTGTGATTGTGTTCATTGATGACATTCTAGTCTACTCCCGTAGTCAGGAGAAGCATGCTTAGCATTTGAGTATTGTGATGCAGAGATTGAGGGAGGAGAAGCTATATGATAAATTCGCCAAGTGTGAGTTTTGGCTCGAGTCCGTAGCATTTCTAGGACATGTGGTGTCTCGTGATGGTATTCAGGTTGATCCTAAGAAGATAGAGGCGGTGCAGAGTTGGCCTAGACCGTCCTCAGCTACAGAGATCAGGAGTTTTCTTGGCTTGGCGGGATATTATCGCCGGTTTGTTCAAGGATTTTCATCCATTGCTTCTTCATTGACTAAATTGACCCAGAAGGGTGCACCATTCGTGTGGTCGGATGAGTGCGAGGAGAGCTTTCGGAAGCTCAAGACAGCTTTGACCACAGCTCCAGTGTTAGTATTGCCATCAGCTTCAGGTTCATATACTGTTTATTGTGATGCCTCGAGAGTGGGGATAGGTTGTGTGTTGATGTAGGAAGGTAAGGTAATGTCTTATGCTTCTCGACAGTTGAAGCCACATGAGAAGAACTATCATGTTCATGATTTGGAGCTAGCCGCCATTGTTCATGCCTTGAAGATTTGGAGGCACTATTTGTACGGCGTGTCTTGTGAGGTGTATACCGACCATCGTAGCCTCCAACACTTGTTGAAATAGAAAGACCTTAATTTGAGACAGCGAAGATGGCTTGAGTTGCTTAAGGATTATGACATCACTATTTTATATCATCCGAGAAATGCCAATGTGGTGGCCGATGCTTTGAGCCGGAAGGCGGTCAGGTATGGGGAGCTTGGCATATATTCCAGCCGAGGAGAGGCCATTTGCTTATGATGTTCAGGTGCTAGCCAATCGGCTAGTGAGGTTAGATATTTCGGAGCCTAGCAGAGTATTGGCTTGTGTTGTATCTCGGTCATCTCTATATGATCGTATTCGTGAGCGCCAGTATGATGATCCACATTTGGCTGTCCTGAGGGACAGAGTTGAGCATGATGATGCTAGAGATGTCACCATTGATAGTGACGGCGTATTGAGGATGCAGGGCCGGATATGTGTGCCCAATGTTGATGGCCTTCGTGAGTTGATTCTGGAGGAGGCCCATAGCTCACGGTATTCTATCCATCCAAGAACCGCGAAGATGTATCAAGATTTGAAACAACACTATTGGTGGAGAAAGATGAAGATGGACATTGTCATACATGTAGCACGGTGCCTCAACTGTCAGCAGGTTAAGTATGAGCATCAGAGGCCCGGTGGCGTATTTCAGCGCATTGATATTCCCGAGTGGAAGTGGGAGAGGATCATTATGGACTTTGTCACTGGACTCCCTTGGACTTTGAGGAAGTTTGATTCTGTGTGGGTGATTGTTGATTGGCTGACTAAGTCCGCACATTTCATTCCAGTTAGTACTACTTACTTATCGGAGCGATTGGAAGCGATCTTTATTCGAGAGATTGTTCGGTTGCATGGAGTCCCGGTGTCTATCATATCCGACAGGGGTACTCAGTTCACTTCTCAGTTTTGGAGAGCATTTCAGCGAGAGATGGGTACGCGGGTTGAGTTGAGTACAGCATTTCACCCCCAGACAGACGGGCAGTCTGAGCGCACTATTCAGATTCTGGAGGATATGTTGCGAGCTTGTCTGATTGACTTTGGTGGTTCGTGGGATTAGTTCCTACCACTTGCTGAGTTTGCCTACAACAACAGTTATCAGTCGAGTATTCAGATGGCCCCGTATGAGGCATTGTATGGCAGACGGTGTAGATCCCCCGTGGGATGGTTTGAGCCTGGTGATGATAGATTGATAGGGACTGAGTTAGTCCAGGATGCTCTGGATAGGGCAAAGTTGATCCAGGAAAGGCTTCGTACAGCACAGTCTCGCCAGCAGAGTTATGCGGACCGTAGAGTTCGAGAGTTGTCTTTCATGGTTGGTGACGGAGTATTATTGAAGGTTTCACCTATGAAGGGTGTCATGAGGTTCGGGAAGAAAGGGAAGTTGAGTCCCAGGTACATTGGTCCTTTTGAGATACTTAGGAGAGTTGGAGAGGTGGCATATGAGTTAGCCTTGCCGCCCAGCTTATCCAGTGTTCATCCAGTATTCCACGTGTCTATGCTCCGGAAGTACATTGGAGATCCGTCTCATGTATTAGACTCCAGTACCATTCAGCTTGATTTTGATCTATCTTATGATGTGGAGCCTATTGCTATTTTGGGTCGGCAGGTGAGAAAATTGAGGTCCAAGGAGATTGCATCAGTTAAAGTTCAGTGGAGAGGTCGACCCGTGGAGGAGGCCACTTGGGAGATTGAGCGGGTGATGCGGAGCAGATATCCTCACTTGTTTGAGACTGCAGATATGTTTCTTGACCCGCTCGAGGACGAGCGTTTGCTTAAGAGGGGGAGAATGTGACGACCCGGCCCGTCGTTACGGGAATTACCACCCCGTTATGTTGTAATTTCATGTTTTATGCTTTTATATCAGTGTTAGAGTCTATCGGGTGAGTTAGGAGTGATTTGGATTGAAAAGGAGGCATATAGCCTTTTTGAAGGAAACTTGAATAAGGAAAGTCAACCCGGAGTTGACTATTTGGTTAGAGGGCTCGGAATCGAATTCTGATGATTCGGTTAGTTCCGGGAGGTTATTTCTGACTTAGGTGAGCAATCGGAATTGAATTTGGAGGCCCGGTGTAGAAATAGGCTTGAATTGGCTAAGGTTGAATTTTGACGAAATCCGAACGGTAGGTGAGATTTTGATCCGGGGGTCGGAATGGAATTCCGATAGTTGCAATAGCTCCGTTAGGTGATTTTGGATGTGCATGCAAAATTTTAGGTCATTCAGACGTCGTTTGGTCGGGTTCTTGATGGAATGTGTAATTCGGAAGTTTTGAAGAAACTTAGGCTTGAATCTGTGTGTAATTGGTGATTTTGATGTTTAGGATGGTGTTTTTATGATTGAAACAAGTTCGTATCATGTTTTGGGGTATGTTGGTGGTTTTCGTTGGGGTCCCGGGGGCCTCGGGGTGAATCTGGACCATCATCCGGCATTTGGAAGCAAGAAATGGTCTGCTGTAAATTGCAGATCACTGGGCAGTGATTTAGCCTTCGCATTCGCGAGGGCAAGGCCCGCGTTCGCGTAGGCCAGGTTCAGCATGCATCGCGTTCGCAAGGGAGGTATCGCGTTCGCGTATTGGGAGGACTGTGAAGCATCGCGAACGCGTGGGTGAAGGTCGCATTCGCGTAGAGGGAATTCATTAGGCACCGCGTTCGTGTGGATCGTGGCCGCGTTCGCGTAGGAGGATCTCCGGATGGCTGAAGAAAATGTGCATCGCGAACGCGTATGGCATGTCGCGTTCGCGAAGGTTATTTTGGGCAGAGCGTCGCGGACGCGTGAGAGGCGTCGCGAATGCGATGAAGAAAATAGGCTGCCAGTGAAGTTAAAACCAGAACTGGTCAGTCGCGGGTTTAATACCCAAAACCTCCATTTTTGAGTTCCAAGAGAAGAAATTGACGGGAGATTGCTGGGAAATCATCGGGGTTTCGTTGGAGGTAAGTTTTGTGGCTTAATTACATCATTTTAACATGAAATCATTGGTTAAATTTCTGTAAATGGGAGATTAAAGGTGGGTTTGAGCCCTAGGCCTAAATTGAAGAAAAACACCGATTTGAGTGGGCAAATGGAGTCCGATTTTGGTAAACTTTATATGCCTAGACTCGTATAGAGATGAGGATTCCGAATATGTGACTTTTGTAATTTTTCGAGAAGTGTACCGAAAGTCGGGTTTTGACAACTTTGGGAATTTTGATGTAAATTGAGTTGTATTGATTGGGTGTCGTCCCATTGGCCTAATTTGTTGTGTTTCTACTGTATTTGATCAGATTCTACGTGTGCGGAGCTTGATTCTCGTGGCAAGGACATTGCGGAGTAGTCGTCGTGCTATATTGAGGTGAGTAATAGATGTGGGTGATGACCAGCGGGTTCGAAACCCCGGTATACCACTTTGTGATGTTGTATAGCGGCGAGACACGTACTCTCATGTGAGTGCGGGGTCGATTGTGATTGGGGACTATGGCTTAGTCCGACTTGTTGGCACTGTGTTATGACATTGGCTATTCTTGAGTCGTCGAACCTCCTTCTCGGATGGTTGTATACTATACATTGTGATATTGGCCACTCTTGAGCCGTGGAACCCCCTTCTCGGGCGGTTGAGTATACTTGTGGGCCGTGAGCCAGTTATTGGATCCCGCGAGGATCGTTATCATTGTCTTATCATATTGACATGTTAGTTACCACCGGTCCGTAGCTATTTCTGTTATCATGCTATTTCCAATCTCTGGAACTTGGTATTACTGTTTTCCAACTGTAAAATGATAAAAAGGTTTTCAAAACTTCTTTTGAGCATGCGAGGCTGTAATTACATATTAGCTGACTGGTAGTAGATCGGGCTGCACGCCGCAGCGGTACATATGTTGGATCGGACTGCATGCCGCAGTGATATTGTGCTTGGGTTGTAGGAGCCCCTCCGGAGTCTGAACCCCCACAGTGAGCACGGGTACCCAAATTGGATCGGGCTACGCGCCGTAGCGGTCATATCATGCATTGCATTGCATTTAGCTACATCTGCTAGTTGTTATACTGTTTTGCTGGTACTTGTTGGTACAGGTACAGTTGATATTGATTTTGTGACAGTGTAATTGATTACAGCTCTACATAGTGCTTTATTGCGGATTTCTTATCTGCGCTGTCTTACCCTTGTTTATTACCACTGAGTCTGGCAGTACTCATTTTACTCCCCGCACCTTGTGTGCAGATCCAGGTACCTCTCAGCAGTGATCCAGTAGCTGTGCGAGGCGACATCTGTGGGATATACGAGGTAGCTACAGAGTCCGCAGGACCCGATATTCCTTCTTACTGTCTTTTGACTCTGTATAGATGTTTTCTTTCCGTACTTGGTATCTTGTAAACTATTATACACTTTTGTTCTTTAGAGGCTCATGACTCTTGACCCTTCTGTCTATGGGAGTTGGTGTATTATGGGACTTGGTTCCCCGTTTTCGTTATATGTATCGCTGTTGCTTCGTGATTTGATATGCTTAAATGGGCTAAAGAGAGCTTCTAGCTCCGTTATTGTTATTGATTGGTCAGGCTGGCTTAGCAATATGCACCATCACGACCAGATTTGGGGTCGTGACAGCTTCGTAGATCTGATGAAGTACTAGGGTGTTTTGAACTGCTGTTGGTAAAGAATATTCACCGTATAGAAAGGACAGATAGCTAATTGTATCGGTATGTAATCATGTCCTGCGATGTCAGAATTCTAACAAAACACGAGTGGTTCCACTCAATAGGACAGTTGAATTACAACTGAATAAGGGTGAATGATGCCCGAGAATGGTTTTTCAGTGTTCAAGATTTTGCTTGTAACAGTCAGGTGCCTTAAGATTTGTGTATGTGGCTAAAGATGGCGGTTTCGTTAGAGAAAGATCAAGGCTTGTGTTATATCATGTGAATGATGGGATTCTAGGTATCCGTATTGGGAAGTAATGATAACAATTTAAAAATCGCGGGAAGTTCATCAAAATAAAGTGTGGTAGAATGTGGTACTTTTGGGAAACATTGAAATTATTCAGTGGCCTATGGGTCTTAGACCGTGTGGTCTTATGTACGAGTCTCATGTGGTAATATGAGTTGATGTATTATGGTACTACAGTAAAGACTGATATGAAATTAGAGATGAATCAGAAAGGAAACTGGGTAAATGGAACGACTTGTTATTAAACCAGAATGGTATAAAAAGGAATACGATTAATTCCTGGTATGTGGTTGAAGTAATGAGTCTTGCAGACATTACAGCAAAGCTCGAGTGCTGGCAGTTGTGTAACTTGATATGGGTATAAGGACTCAGTCCTTGCAGTTAAACTTATGCAACGAATGGGAAGAAATAGTTTGTGATGTGTTTTATCATGGTTTGAAAATGAGTATATTCCTGTCGGTATGCGAAGCGTGGAATGTGTAATGAGTTTTTCTTCTATATGGGATCACGAAAGTCCTTGACTAGTGGAGTGCGCCGATGTTGAGGCGGGGGAAAGGATATGAATTTCCATGTTGTCTTAGTGTGATATGGTATACACGATGTGTTATGGAAAGTTGATAATGGTATATTCTAGGTTTTGAGATCAGTTCATAATATATGAGAAGTCAATAAAATTATTGAGCAGCGCGGACAGCTGCAGGTGAATTAAGAATCGATCTTTCTAATAATTTAAGAAAATGGTACTGCTATTCTATTAACTTGGCAGGGAATATGATCCAAAAAGGACAAGGTAATGTAAACTGATGATATCCAGTGGTATGGTGGTATTCTCTTGTTGGATCGACTATAATAATTGAGTCGTTGATGGCATAGTGAAATTTCTGAATGGTTGTCGTGGTATGAGTGGACACTTGATGTGCGTTATGTATATGTACAGTGGAGTACGAGATCAGGCATTGTGATTCATGCGTTATATAAGTGTTGGAGACTTGAAGCTCTCGTTAGTCCGCCTATGCAGTGGTTGTATATCATGTGTAACGACACCGTTTTGTGATTATTGGAGAACGGAAGCCCTAGAGGCTCTCTCTTAACTTGATAAGACGAATTCGAATTATGATACTTGATTGCTGACTGGTTGTCATGGGTCAGATTGTCTAGACTAATGTGATATGGACTATGTTGGAAATGGCACAAATTGCGTAGCAGAGAGCATCAAAGTATGCTCCAACAGAGTAGTTGTACCCAGGACCAGCGGACGGCTGGTAGGCATTGCTTTGTCAGTTGGACCTTAGTGGCGGATGTTAGTGTAGAGGTATCTACCATTGATTCAGTTCCACTATTGAGAAACGTTGTCGGATGCATTTCATGTGGCCGAGCTTGAGGCTACATATATATATGTTTGCTGTAATGAGAAAATTTGACTCGATATGCATTTCCTTTTTGCGAGATTTATTTGTGGATCGGGTGGCACGTCGCCACATGTATGGTATCTGGATCGGGTGGCATGCCTCCACGGGTATGTCATTGGAACGGGTTGCACGCAACAACAGAATATTGTGAAAATATAGTTAGTTATATGCTACTGGGTATACAATACTTCCTCGCTTCTGAGGAAAAGTCCGTATTGAGTATCGCTTGGCGAATGGCACATCGGTTGTGTCCTTTCGGGATTTGATAGCATACGTTAATTGTTTCACCGTGGGTGAGGTTGATTGCTTAGGTTCAAGACCTAGATCTGTGCGTGGCTAACCGTTTTGAGCTTAATGGCTTGGGGTGTTTCATGAGTAATAATGTTTGGGTAGAATCGCGAATTGTGGCAAGGCCACGTGATGTTATGACCTCTCGAGGAGGATTCAGGTACTCTATTTCTATAATGCGAGACACGATCTCAGTTCTATATTATGATGGTACAGAGGGATTAAATTGCAGCTCTAATTGCTGGAGACAATTGTCATGATTTGAGCTGTCATGATTCGAGTGTGTGCAGACGTTTCTATTGGAGCCTATGTTGTGTTCGTTGTGGCTTAGGCCGGTGTTGAGGTGTCATATCACCAGTGCGGTGTGATATAATTGAAATGACCGTTGGAGTCATTAATGAATACGAGCATATTGGATCTTAGCTTGTTAGAAAGGTAAAAATCGAGGTTTGGCTCCGAAACCTATTGTGGTACCAGTTTTAAAAGGGAAATAGATTCACGAATGGTTAACCTAAGAGATAGGTTCGGTATATCGCGTGCTTCAGCTGCCGTGGGCAGGATATGGAGGTGTTTGAATAAGACTCTATCTAATGAAAGAGGTTTTCAGCTAGTATTTGGTGATTGTGGCCAGTTGTTGTGATTAGAGACTATCGTCTCGAGTGATGGGGTTGTCGATGCATCATATGATCTCACCCAGAGTAGTGAATATGGGTTATTGCAGTGGATTCGAGTGTATCCTGAGTATAGGCATGGGATTTGCATTGGGCATATGATTTCAGAAAGTGCAATGTGATTTATGGTTCAGATGGTCTGTTAAATTCTGACTATATGGTGTTTTCAGACTTATGTGAGATACGGTGACGTATGATCTCCCGGATATATGCTTGGTAAGGTCATTCGGCTATTGGGTTGCTTCCAGTACAACTCTGAGTCCGCTCGAGGACGAGCGATTATTTAAGTTGGGGAGAATGTAACGACCCGACCCGTCGTTACGGGAATTTACCACCCCGTCATGTAGCAATTACATGTTTTATGCTTTTATATCAGTGTTAGAACCTATCGGGTGAGTTAGGAGTGAATTGAATTGGAAATGAAGCAAATAGCATGTTTGAAGGAAGTTTGAATATGGAAAGTCAACCTAGAGTTGACTATCGAGTTAGAGTGCTCGGAATCGGATTCGATGATTCGACTAGTTTCGAGGGATCATTTATGACTTAGGAGAGCAATCGGAATTGAATTTGGAGATCCGGTGTAGAAATAGGCTTGAATTGGCTAAGGTTGAATTTTGGCAAAATCCGATCGATAGGTGAGATTTTGATCCGGGAGTCGGAATGGAATTCCGACAGTTGCAGTAGCTCCGTTAGGTGATTTTGGATGTGCCTGCAAAATTTCAGGTCATTCGGATGTCGTTTGGTCGGGTTTTTGATGGAATGTGTAATTTGGAAGTTTTGATGAAACTTAGGCTTGAATCCGCGTGTAATTGGTGATTTTGATATTTAGGATGGTGTTTTTATGATTGGAACAAATTCGTATCGTGTTTTGGAGTATGTTAGTGGTTTTTCGTTGGGGTCCCGGGTGTCACGACCCCAAATCTGGTCGTGATGGCGCCCAGCACATTGCTAAGCCAACCTGACCAATCAATAACAACAACGGAGCTAGAAGCTCTCTTTATCCCATTTAAGCATATTAATTCACGAAGCAACAACGATACATATAACAAAAATGGGGAACAAAGTCCCATAACACACCAACTCCCATAGACCGAAGGGTGAAGAGTCATGAGCCTCTACTGAACATAAGTGTATAAAGGTTTACAAGATACCAAGTGCGGAAAGAAATGTCAATACAGAATCAAAAGACAGTAAGAAGGAATATCGGGTCCTGCGAACTCTGCAGCTACCTCGTATATCCCACAGATGTCGCCTCGCACAGCTACTGGATCACTGCTGAGAGGTACCTGGATCTGCACACAAGGTGCAGGGAGTAAAATGAGTACTGCCAGACTCGGTGGTAATAAACAAGGGTAAGACAGCGCAGATAAGAAATCCGCAATAAAGCACTATGTAAAGCTGTAATCAAATACCCTGTCACAGAATCAATATCGATTGTACCTGTACCAACAAGTACCAGCAAAACAGTATAACAGCTAGCAGATGTAGCTAAATGCAATGCAATGCATGATATGACCGCTACGGCGCGTAGCCCGATCCAATTTGGGTACCCGTGCTCACTGTGGGGGTTCGGACTCCGGAGGGGCTCCTACAGCCCAAGCACAATATCACTGCGGCGTGCAGTCCGATCCAACATATGTACCGCTGCGGCGCGCAGCCCGATCCACTACTAGTCAGCTAATATGCAATCACAGCCTCGCAGGCTCAAAAGTAGTTTTGAAAACATCTTTTATCATTTTTTAGTTGAAAACAGAAATATCAAGTTCCAGAGATTGGAAATAACATGATAACAGAAATAGTTGCGGACTAGTAGTAAACTAGCATGTCAATATGATAAGACAATGATAACGATCCTCGCGGGATCCAATAACTGGCTCACGGCCCACAAGTATACTCAACCGCCCAAGAAGGGGTTCCTCGGCTCAAGAGTGGCCATTATCACAATATATATTATGCAACCATCCGAGAAGGAGGTTCAACGGCTCAAGAATAGCCAATGTTATAACACAGTGCTGACAAGTCGGACTAAGCCATAGTCCCCAATCACAATCGACCCCTCACTCACATGAGAGTACGTGTCTCGCCGCTATACAGCGTCACAAAGTGGTATACCGGGGTTTCGAACCCGCTGGTCATCACCCACATCTATTACTCACCTCAATACAGCGCTACGTCTACTCCGAAATGCCCTTGCCACGAGAATCAAGCTCCGCACGTGTAGAATCTGATCAAATATAGTAGAAACACAACAAATTAGGCCAATGGGACGACACCCAATAAATACAACTCAATTTACATCAAAATTTCCAAAGTTGTCAAAAATCGACTTTCGGTACACTTCTCGAAAAATTACAAAAATCACATATTCAGAATCCTCATCTCGATACGAGTCTAGGCATATAAACTTTACCAAAATCGAACTCTATTTGCCCACTCAAATCAGTTTTTTTCTTCAATTTAGGCCTAGGGTTCAAACCCACCTTTAATCTTCCATTTACAGGGATTTTACCAAGGATTTCATGTTAAAATGATGTAATTAAGCCACAAAACTTACCTCCAACCAAAACCCGATGATTTCCCAGCAATCTCCCGTCAATTTCTTCTCTTGGAACTCAAAAATGGAGGTTTTGGGTATTAAACCCGCGACTGGTTCTATTTTGTAATTAAACTCACTGCTAGTCAAATCTCTTCATCGCGTTCGCGACGCCTCTCACGCGTCCGCGACGCTCTGCCCAAAATAACCTTCGCGAACGCGACATGCCATACGCGTTCACGATGCACATTTTCTTCAGCCATCCGGAGATCCTCCTACGCGAACGCGGCCATGGTCCACGCGAACGCGATGCCTAATGAATTCCCTTTACGCGAACGCGACCTTCACCCACGCGTTCGCGATGCTTCACAGTCCTCCCAATACGCGAACGCGATACCTCCCTCACGAACACGATGCATGCTGAACCTGGCCTACACGAACGCGGGCCTTGCCCTCGCGAACGCGAAGGCTAAATCACTGCCCAGTGATCTGCAATTTACAGCAGACCATTCCTTGCTTCCAAATGCCGGATGATGGTCCGGATTCACCCCGAGGCCCCCGGCACCCCAACGAAAACCACCAACATACCCCAAAACACGATACAAACTTGTTCCAAGCATAAAAACAACATCCTAAACATCAAAATCACCAATTACACACGGATTCAAGCCTAAGTTTCTTCAAAATTTCTGAATTACACATTCCATCAAAAACCCAACCAAACGACGTCTGAATGACCTGAAATTTAGCAGGCATATCCAAAATCACCTAACGGAGCTACTGCAACTGTCAGAATTCCATTCCGACCCCCGGATCAAAATCTCACCTACCGTTCGGATTTCGCCAAAATTCAACCTTAGCCAATTCAAGCCTATTTCTACACCGGGCCTCCAAATTCAATTCCGATTGCTCACCTAAGTCACAAATCACCTCCCGGAACTAACCGAATCATCAGAATTCGATTCCGAGCCCTCTAACCAAATAGTCAACTCCGGGTTGACTTTCCTTATTCAAGTTTCCTTCAAAAAGGCTATATGCCTCATTTTCAATCCAATTCACTCCTAACTCACCCGATAGACTCTAACACTGATATAAAAGCATAAAACATGAAATTACAACATAACGGGGTGGAAATTCCCGTGACGACAGGTCGGGTCGTCACATTCTCCCCCTCTTAAGCAAACGCTCATCCTCGAGCGGGTCAAGAAACATACCTGAAGTCTCAAACAAGTGAGGATATCTACTCCGCATCTCCCGCTCAATCTCCCAAGTGGCCTCCTCCACGGGTCGACCTCTCCACTGAACCTTCACTGATGCAATCTCCTTGGACCTCAATTTTCTCACCTGACGACCCAAAATAGCAATAGGCTCCACATCATAGGATAGTTCACCATCAAGTTGAATGGTACTGAAGTCTAAAACATGAGACGGATCTCCAATGTACTTCCGGAGCATAGACACATGGAATACTCGATGGACGCTGGATAAGCTGGGCGGCAAGGCTAACTCATATGCCACCTCTCCAACCCTCCTGAGTATCTCAAAAGGACCAATGTACCTGGGACTCAACTTCCCTTTCTTCCCGAACCTCATGATACCCTTCATAGGTGAAACCTTCAATAATACTCTGTCACCAACCTTGAAAGACAACTCTCGAACTCTACGGTCTGCATAACTCTTCTGGCAAGACTGTGCTGTACGAAGCCTCTCCTGGATCAACTTTGCTCTATCCAGAGCATCCTGGACTAACTCAGTCCCTATCAATCTACCCTCACCAGGCTCAAACCATCCCATGGGGGATCTACACCGTCTGCCATACAATGCCTCATACGGGGCCATCTGAATACTCGATTGATAACTGTTGTTGTAGGCAAACTCGGAAAGTGGCAAGAACTCATCCCACAAACCACCAAAGTCAATCACACATGCTCGCAACATATCCTCCGAGATCTGAATAGTGCGCTCAGACTGCTCGTCTGTCTGAGGGTGAAATGCGGTGCTCAACTCAACCCGCGTACCCATCTCTCGCTGAAATGCTCTCCAAAACTGAGAAGTGAACTGAGTACCCTTGTCGGATATGATAGACACTAGGACTCCATGCAACCGGACAATCTCTCGAATAAAGATCGCTACCAACCGCTCCGATGAGTAGGTAGTACTAACTGGAATAAAGTGAGCGGACTTGGTCAGCCTATCCACAATCACCCAAACTGAATCAAACTACCTCGCTGTCCGAGGGTGTCCGTAACAAAGTCCATGGTGATCCTCTCCCATTTCCACTCAGGAATAACAATGCGCTGAAATACACCACCGGGCCTCTGATGCTCGTACTTAACCTGCTGACAGTTGAGGCACCATGATACATGTCCGACAATGTCCATTTTCATCTTTCTCCACCAATAGTGTTTGTTTCAAATCTTGATACATCTTCGCGGCTCCTGGATGGATAGAATACCGCGAGCTATGGGCCTCATCCAGAATCAACTCACGAAGGCCATCAACATTGGGCACACATATCCTGCCCTGCATCCTCAATACGCCGTCACTATCAATGATGACATCTCTAGCATCATCATGATGAACTCTGTCCCTAAGGACAGCCAAATGTGGATCATCATACTGGCGCTCACGAATACGATCATATAGAGATGACCGAGATACAACACAAGCCAATACTTTGCTGGGCTCCGAAATATCTAACCTCACTAGCCGATTGGCTAGCACCTGAACATCATAAGCAAATGGTCTCTCATCAGCTGGAATATATGCCAAGCTCCCCATACTGACCGCCTTCTGGCTCAAAGCATCGGCCACCACATTGGCCTTTCCCGGATGATATAAAATAGTGATGTCATAATCCTTAAGCAACTCAAGCCATCTCCGCTGTCTCAAATTAAGGTCTTTCTGTTTGAACAAGTGCTGGAGACTATGATGGTCGGTATACACCTCACAAGACATGCCGTACAAATAGTGCCTCCAAATCTTCAAGGCATGAAGAATGGCGGCTAGCTCCAGATCATGAACAGGATAGTTCTTCTCATGTGGCTTCAACTGCCGAGAAGCATAAGCAATTACCTTACCTTCCTGCATCAACACACAACCTATCCCCACTCTCGAGGCTTCACAATATACAGTATATGAACCTGAAGCTGATGGCAATACTAACACTGGAGCTGTGGTCAAAGCTGTCTTGAGCTTCTGAAAGCTCTCCTCGCACTCATCCGACCACACGAATGGTGCACCCTTCCGGGTCAATTTAGTCAATGAAGAAGCAATGGATGAAAATCCCTGAACAAACCGGCGATAATATCCCGCCAAACCAAGAAAACTCCTGATCTCTGTAGCTGAGGACGGTCTAGGCCAACTCTGCACCGCCTCTATCTTCTTAAGATCAACCTGAATACCATCACGAGACACCACATGTCCCAGGAATGCTACGGACTCGAGCCAAAACTCGGACTTGGAGAATTTAGCATATAGCTTCTCCTCCCTCAATCTCTGCAACACAATACTCAAATGTTGAGCATGCTCCTCCTGACTACGGGAGTAGACTAGAATGTCATCAATGAACACAATCACAAATGAATCCAAATAGGGCCTGAACACACTGTTCATCAGATGCATAAATGCTGCTGGGGCATTGGTCAGCCCAAAAGACATCACAAGGAACTCATAATGACCATATCGGGTCCTGAATGCAGTCTTCATAATATCCGAGTCCCTGATCTTCAGCTGATGATAGCCTGAACGAAGATCGATCTTAGAAAACACCCTCGCACCCTGTAACCGATCAAACAAATCATCTATGCGCGGTAGAGGGTACTTGTTCTTCACTGTCACTTTGTTCAATTGCCTATAATCAATACACATTCGCACGGAACCATCTTTCTTTTTAACAAATAATACCGGCGCACCCCACGGGGACACACTAGGGCGGATGAAACCCTTATTCAGAAGCTCTTGAAGCTGCTCTTTTAGTTCTTTCAACTCAGCTGGTGCCATCCGGTAAGGAGGAATGGATATGGGCTGAGTGCCCGGTACCAAGTCAATGCCAAAATCAATATCCCTGTACGGCGGCATGCCCGGCAGGTCTGAGGGGCATACATCTGGGAAGTCCCTCACAACAGGTACATAATCAATGCTAGGAGACTCAGCTCCCACATCTCTCACAAAAGCTAAATACGATAAACACCGTTTTTCAACCATCTTCTGAGCTTTTAGGAACGAAATGACACGGCTAGGGACGAAATCGGTCGAACCCCGCCACTCAATCCGAGAAATACCAGGAATGGCCAACGTAACTGTCTTAGCATGACAGTCCAATATAGCGTGGTACGGAGACAACTAGTCCATACCCAATATAACATCAAAGTCCACCATCCCCAATAATAACAAATCTGCCTGGGTCTCCAGACCCCCAATAGATATAACACACGATCTATAGACATGATCCACAACAATCGTATCACCCACGGGGGTGGATACATGAACAGGTAAATCAAGACTACCACGAGTCGCACCCAAATGATGTGCAAAATAAGAGGACACATAAGAATATGTGGACCCTGGATCAAATAGAACAGAGGCATCTCTATGACAGACAGAAATGATACCTGTAATCACTGCATCGGAGGAAACTGTATCACGTCTGTCGGGAAGTGCATAGAATCGTGCTTGGCCTCCACTGGATCTCTCCTCGCCTCTGGGCGACCACGAGAAGACTGACCTCCACCTCTACTAGCTTGAGATTGTGCTGAAGAGGAGGGCTGATCCCTCTGCTGAGCCTTGTCCCTATGAAGTCGAGGGCACTGCCTCCTCATGTGGCCAAACTCACCACACTCAAAACAGCTACCTGTCTCCTCATGTGGCCAAACTCACCACACTCATAACATGCACCTGGTGCTGGAGAAGTAGGTGTTGCACTCTGGGCTGGGAGGGCACTAAGTGATGACCGACCCTGCTGAAACCCCTGTCGACCACGACCATAAGAACCTCCGCTCTGCTCCGGGCGGCCTGAATGAGAAGGTCTAGATGAGCGACCTCTGCTCTGCTGGGAATGCCCTCTAGATGGAGCACCACTGAAACTGCCAGAACCACGAGGCCTCTTGGCCTCCCGCTCCTCTCTCTCTCAGCGACGATCCGCCTCAATGGAGCGTGCCATATTAACAACTTGCTCAAAAGATGATGACAGAACTCGCTCTCTGGTCATAAGAATGCGGATAGAATAGTTGAGGCCATCAATGAACCTCCTTATCCTCTCCCTATCAGTAGGGATCATCCATGTGGCATGCCTAGCCAACTGAGTGAATCTAAGCTCATACTGAGTCACAGACATGTCGCCCTGAATCAACCACTCGAACCGGCGACGTAGCTCCTCGCGACGAGACCGAGGTACATATTTCTCTAGAAAGAGAGTAGAGAACTGCTGCCATGTGAGAGGTGCTGCTCCTGCAGGCCTACGCCTCTCAAACTCTTCCCACCAATCAAATGCGGGACCAGTGAACTAAAAGGTAGTAAATGAAACTCCGCTGGACTCAAGAATACCAGCCGTCCGCAACATCCTCTGACACTTATCCAAGAAACCCCGGGCATCCTCGCCCTCAACGCCACTAAAATGGGGTGGCTGAAGTCTACCAAATCTCTCAAGACGACGCTGCTCGTCGTCGGGCATAACCTGAACCATATGCTCTGGAGCTGGAGCTGGTGCAGCTGGAGGAATAACCGGTGCAACCACCTGAGCGGGGACCGCCTCTGGCGTCTGAAGTCCCTGAACAACCGGGTCAGGTGTGCGAGCTGCAGGGGTCTGCTGACCACCCCCCTGTCCGAGATGTCGCTGCAGTAGCAGTAGCTGAGACTACCTGAGCCAAACCGGAACACACCGATAATATCTGAGCAAGAGTCTCCTGAAGACCAGGAATAGCAATAGATACAGTCTGGCCCTGAACTGGGGCTGCTGGAGCATCAACCACTGGGGGCTGCTCCTGAAGTGGTACAACGGGTAGGTCAGCTGGCACTGCCTCAGCTGCCCTACCTCTACCTCTAGCACGACCGCGCCCACGGCTTCTAACAGGTGGCAATGGAGGTCGTCCACCTCGCCCTGATGCTCGCGTTCTCGCCATCTGCGAAAGAATAGAATATAGAAGTTTAGTTCTCAGAACAACAAGATCGCACGACAGAGTTCAAGAAAGTGAAGTGTTTCCTAAAGGTTCGCAACCTCCCGAGGATAAGTACAGGCGTCCCCGTACCGATCCACAAGACTCTACTAACCGGCTCAAGACTCATGATGCATAGTAAACCTAGGCTCTGATACCAACTTGTCACGACCCCAAATCTGGTCGTGATGGCGCCCAGCACATTGCTAAGCCAGCCTGACCAATCAATAACAACAACGGAGCTAGAAGCTCTCTTTAGTCCATTTAAGCATATTAATTCACGAAGCAACAGCGATACATATAACGAAAACGGGGAACAAAGTCCCATAATACACCAACTCCCATGGACCGAAGGGTAAAGAGTCATGAGCCTCTACTGAACATAAGTGTATAAAGGTTTACAAGATACCAAGTGCGGAAAGAAATGTCAATACAGAATCAAAAGACAGTAAGAAGTAATATCGGGTCCTGCGGACTCTGCAGCTACCTCGTATATCCCACAGATGTCGCCTCGCACAGCTACTAGATCACTGTTGAGAGGTACATGGATCCTGCACACAAGGTGCAGGGAGTAAAATGAGTACTGCCAGACTCAGTGGTAATAAACAAGGGTAAGACAGCGAGATAAGAAATCCGCAATAAAGCACTATGTAAAGCTGTAGTCAAATACCCTGTCACAGAATTAATATCAACTGTACCTGTACCATCAAGTACCAGCAAAACAGTATAACAACTAGCAGATGTAGCTAAATGCAATGCAATACATGATATGACCGCTACGGCGCGTAGCCCGATCCAATTTGGGTACCCGTGCTCACTGTGGGGGTTCAGACTCCGGAGGGGCTCCTACAGCCCAAGCACAATATCATTGCGGCGTGTAGTCCGATCCAACATATGTACCGCTGCGGCACGCAGCCCGATCCAACATATGTACCACTGCGGCGCGCAGCCCGATCCACTACTAGTCAGCTAATATGCAATCACAGCCTCGCAGGCTCAAAAGTAGTTTTGAAAACATCTTTTATCATTTTTTAGTTGAAAACAGAAATATCAAGTTCCAGAGATTGGAAATAACATGATAACAGAAATAGCTGCGGACTAGTAGTAAACTAGCATGTCAATATGATAAGACAATGATAACGATCCTCGCGAGATCCAATAACTGTCTCACGGCCCACAAGTATACTCAACCGCCCAAGAAGGGGTTCCTCGGCTCAAGAGTGGCCATTATCACAATATATATTATGCAACCATCCGAGAAGGAGGTTCAACGGCTCAAGAATAACCAATGTCATAACACAGTGCTAACAAGTCAGACTAAGCCACATTCCCCAATCACAATCGACCCCGCACTCACATGAGAGTACGTGTCTCGTCGCTATACAGCGTCACAAAGTGGTATACCGGGGTTTCGAACCCGCTGGTCATCACCCACATCTATTACTCACCTCAATACAGCGCGACGACTACTCCGTAATGCCCTTGCCACGAGAATCAAGCTCCGCACGCATAGAATCTGATCAAATACAGTAGAAACACAACAAATTAGGCCAATGGGACGACACCCAATCAATACAACTCAATTTACATCAAAATTTCCAAAGTTGTCAAAACCCGACTTTTAGTACACTTCTCGAAAAATTACAAAAATCATATATTCGGAATCCTCATCTCGATACGAGTCTAGGCATATAAAATTTACCAATATCGGACTCCATTTGCCCACTCAAATCAGTGTTTTTCTTCAATTTAGGCCTAGGGTTCAAACCCACCTTTAATCTTTCATTTACAGGGATTTAACCAAGGATTTCATGTTAAAGTGATGTAATTAAGCCACAAAACTTACCTCCAACGAAACCCCGATGATTTCCCAGCAATCTCCCGTCAATTTCTTCTCTTGGAACTCAAAAATGGGGGTTTTGGGTATTAAACCCGCGACTGGTTCTGTTCTGTAATTAAACTTACTGCCAATCAAATCTCTTCATCGCTTTCGCGACGCCTCTCACGCGTCCGCGACGCTCTGCCCAAAATAACCTTCGCGAACGCGACATGCCATATGCGTTCGCGATGCACATTTTCTTCAGCCATCTGGAGATCCTCCTACGCGAACGCGGCCACGGTCCACGCGAACGCGATGCCTAATGAATTCCCTCTACGCGAACGTGACCTTCACCCACGCGTTCGCGATGCTTCACAGTCCTCCCAATACGCGAATGCGATACCTCCCTCGTGAACGCGATGCATGCTGAACATGGCCTACGCGAACGCGGGCCTTGCCCTCGCGAATGCGAAGGCTAAATCACTGCCCAGTGATCTGCAATTTACAGCAGACCATTTCTTGCTTCCAAATGCCGGATGATGGTCCGGGTTCACCCCGAGGCCCCCGGGACCCCAACGAAAACCACCAACATACCCCAAAACACGATACGAACTTGTTCCAAGCATAAAAACACCATCCTAAACATCAAAATCACCAATTACACACGGATTCAAGCCTAAGTTTCTTCAAAACATCCGAATTACACATTCCATCAATAACCCAACCAAACGACGTCCGAATGACGTGAAATTTTGCAGGCGTATCCAAAATTACCTAACGGAGCTACTGCAACTGTCAGAATTCCATTCCGACCCCCTGATCAAAATCTCACCTACCGTTCAAATTTCGCCAAAATTCAACCTTAGCCAATTCAAGCCTATTTCTACACCAGGCCTCCAAATTTAATTCCGATTGCTCACCTAAGTCACAAATCACCTCCCGGAACTAACCGAATCATTAGAATTCGATTTCGAGCCCTCTCACCAAATAGTCAACTCCGGGTTGACTTTCCTTATTCAAGTTTCCTTTAAAAAGGCTATATGCCTCATTTTCAATCCAATTCACTCCTAACTCACCCGATAGACTCTAACACTGATATAAAAGCATAAAACATGAAATTACAACATAACGGGGTGGAAATTCCCATGACGACAGGTCGGGTCGTCACACCGGGGGCCTCGGGATGAATTCAGGGGTCCAAACGGACCATTTTGTGCCAAATGCACTGCTGTTTCTGCTGCAATTAGTGCAGAAGATTTTTGTGCTTCGCGATCGCGAAGCTATGTCCGCGATCGCGTAGGGTTAAGCTGGGAAGCTCTGCGATCGCAAGGTTGAGACTGCGATCGCGTAGTGTATCGAGATGAGGCTGGGAGATTGCTCTTCGCGATCGCAGGAGTAGTGATGCGATCGCGTGAGGTTGAGTGTTTATGCATCGCGATCGTGGTCGGTCGATGCGATCGCGTAAGGTCATGTTCTTGAGCAGTGCGATCGCGACCCCTTTGATGCGATCGCGTAGGGTCGCTGAGTTGAGCACTGCGATCGCGTCCAGGCTCACGCGATCGCGTAGAGGAAAGTTGGCAGCCAGGTTTTTGTGCATCGCGATCGCACGCCCAGTGTTGCGATCGCGTAGAGTAAATGGCCCAGGCAGTGAGTTTAAGTCCAGAAACATTTCATTACGGGTTCATACACCCCAAAACACCATTTTTGAGCCCTAGAGAGAAGAAATCACGGGAAAACGCTGGGAAATCATCGTGTATTCATCGGAGGTAAATTTCTTGACCCAAAAACATCATTTTATGGTAGAATTAACATCAACCTTCATGAATTTGGGTACAAATTGTGAAGGATTGTGGCCTAGATATTGAAAACAAAAATTTGGGTTTTGAAAGGCCAATCGAACTCCGATTTTGGTAAATTTTATATGTGTGGACTCGTGGCGAGACGAGGGTTCTGGAAATATGAGTTTCGAAGTTTTTCGAGATGTGGGCCCGGGGCTCGGGTTTTGCAAATTTCGTGATTTTTGATATTTTTATAGTTCATTCGATTGGGTTATGTTCCATTAGCCTATTTTTATATATTTGTACTGATTTTGGCTAGTTTGGACGTGCGTGGATGCCGGTTCGAGGAGCTAAGGCGTCGCGGGCATGAGCTTTCGTCGGTTCGAGGTGGGTAATACTTGTAAATGATGTCCTGAGGGTTAGTAAACCCCGGACTTGCACATCTTAGTGCTGTGTCGAGGTGACTTGCACGTCGGATAACGGGCGTGGGGTAGAGCACCATTGGGGATTGTGACTTGGTCCATCCCGCGTAATAAATAATAACACCTAATTGTTGAAATAAATTGGACTAATTATCATGTTTGGGCTTCGTGCCAATTATTTGAATCCTTCAGGGATTGGTATCATTGTTTTGATAACACTGTGCATATTTTATGCTAAATTTAAGGTTTAAAATGGTATTTTGCTATTCAGCATTTTTATAAGGTTATGAAAAAAAAACTTGAACAAGGTCTTAATAACATTTTTAGCTGGGAGCTAATATGATATTTTTGCCCGTAGGGCTTTCTTGATTATTTGTTAGACTGATTGGGCCGAGGGCCATATGTTAGAGCATGACATTTCATATGAGCATATGCATACACATGCATGGATCGGACTGCACGCCGCAATGGTATATGGATCGGGCTGCGCGCCGTAGCAGGTGTGATATTAATATTGTGCTTGGGCTGTAGGAGCCCCTCCGGAGTCTGAACCCCCACAGTGAGCACGGGTCTGATGCTCATACTTGACCTGCGGCAATTGAGGCACTTAGCTACATGCCTAACAATATACATCTTCATTCTCCTCCACCAGTAGTGCTATCTCAAGTCTTGGTACATCTTTGCGGCACTTGGGTGAATAGAGTACCGCGAACTATGTGCCTCCTCAAGTATCAACTCCCGCAAACCATCAACATTGGGCACACATATACGGCCCTGCATCCTCAAAACACCATCACTGTCGATAGTCACATCTCTAGCATCATTATGCTGCACTCTGTCTTTAAGGACAAGCAAATGTGGGTCATCATACTGTCGCTCCCTGATGCGGTCATATAAGGAAGATCGAGAAACAACACAAGCCAACACTCTACTCGGCTCCGAAATATCCAACCTCACTAGCCGATTGGCTAGGGCCTAAACATCATAAGCGAATGGCCTCTCCCCAACTGGGATGAAAGCTAGGCTGCCCATACTAACCGCCTTCCGACTCAAAGCATCGGCCACCACATTGGCCTTCCCCGGATGATACAAGATAGTGATGTCATAATCTTTAAGCAACTCCAACCACCTCCGCTGTCTCAAATTAAGGTCCTTCTATCTGAATAAATGCTGAAGGCTGCGATGATCCGTGAACACCTCACAGGAGACACCATATAGGTAATGCCTCCAAATCTTCAAAGCATGAACTATAGTTGCTAGCTCCAAATCATGAACAAGGTAGTTCTTCTCGTGGGGATTCAACTGACGAGAAGCATAAGCAATGACCCTACCCTCCTGCATCAACACATATCCAATGCCAACTCCGAAGGCATAACAATACACAATATAAGGATCTGAAGCTGACGGCAGAATCAAAACTGGTGCTGTGGTCAGTGCTGTCTTAAGCTTCTGAAAGCTCTCCTCGCACTTATCGGACCATATGAAAGGAACACCCTTCTGAGTCAATCTAGTCAAGGGTGAAGCAATAAAAGAGAATCCCTGAACGAATCGGCGATAATACCCTGCCATTCCCAGAAAGCTACGGATCTCCGTAACTGAGGTCGGTCTGGGCCAACTCTACACTGCCTCTACCTTCCTCGGATCTACCCGAATACCATCACGGGACACCACATGTCCTAAGAATGCCACGGTCTCAAGCCAGAACTTGCACTTGGAGAACTTGGCATACAGCTTCTCCTCTCTCAATCTCTGCAATACAATACTCAAGTGCTGAGCATGCTCCTCCTGGCTACGAGAGTAGACTAGAATGTCATCAATGAACACAATCACAAATGAATCAAGATAGGGCCTGAACACACTGTTCATCAGATGCATAAATGTTGCTGGGGCGTTGATCCGCCCAAAAGACATCACAAGGAACTCATAGTGACCATATCTGGTCCTGAATGCAGTCTTCATAATGTCGGACTCTCTAATCTTCAGCTGATGGTAGCCTGAATGAATATCAATCTTCGAGAATACCCTAGCTCCCTGGAGCTGATCAAATAAATCATCAATACAAGGCAGAGGATACTTATTCTTCACTGTTACTTTGTTCAGCTGCCTGTAGTCAATACACATTCTCGTAGAGCCATCTTTCTTCTTAACAAACAGGACCGGTGCACCCCACGTGACACACTCGGCCGAATAAACCCCTTATCTAGGAGTTCCTGGAGCTGCTCCTTCAATTCCTTCAGCTCAGCTGGTGCCATCCGATACGGAGGAATAGAAATAGGCTGAGTGCTTGGCACCAAATCGATCCCAAAATCAATATCCCTGTCCGGCGGCATGCCCGGCAGGTCTGAGGGAAACACATCAGGAAAGTCTCGCACAATGGGAACAGAATCAATACTGGGAGTCTGGGCCTCGACCTCCCGCACAAATGCTAAATAAGAGAGACATCCCTTCCCAACCATTAGTTGGGCCTTGAGGAAAGATATTACCCTGCTAGGTACATACTCAGTCGTGCCTCGCCACTCGATCCTCTGAATGCCCGGCATAGCCAAAGTGACTGTCTTAGCATGACAGTCCAGAATAGCATGACATGGAGATAGCCGGTCCATGCCCAATATAACATCAAAATCAATCATGCTGAGAAGCAACAGGTCTACTCGGGTCTCCAGACCCCCAAGAGTGACCAAACAGGACCGGTATACATGGTCCACAACAATAGTATCCCCTACCGGGGTAGATACATGCACTGGCAGCTCAAGACACCCTCGGATCGTGCCAAAATGAGGAGCAAAATATGTAGACACATAAGAATAAGTATAACTGGGATCAAACAATACTGAGGCATCTCTTTGGCAGATTGAAATAATACCTGTAATGACAGCATCAGAAGCAACGGCCTCAGATCGGCACTAAAAATCATAGCATCTAGCCTGTCCGCCTGATCGGCCTCCCCCTCGAGGGCGACCCCTAGCTGCCTGACCCTCACCCCTAGCTGGTGGGGTGGGTGCTGAAGTAGAAGGACTAGATGACGAGGGCTGCCCCCTCTGCTGATAAGATTTGGAAACACGACGGGGACACTCCCTACGGTGGTGCCCAAACTCTCCGCACTCGTAGCAACTCCCCGGTGCTAGGGTACTGAGACTGATAAGGACCTCTGGCGCTGGAGTGGCCAGCTGATGAACTAGGCCGAGATAAACCCTGAGCGGATGGGGCCTGTGAAGAACTCTGAGCTGGCATGGCACTGAGAGATGGCTGGCTCTGGTGCGAACCCTGATAACCCTGTCTAGGAGACCATCTGCGACGATCTGAGCGACTCGACTGCGAAGATCTAAAAGAGCGACCTCGACTCTGCTGACTCTGGCCTCTGGTCTGAGTGCCACTGGAACTAGCTGCTCCTCGAGGCCTCTTGGCCTCCCTCTCATCCCGCTCTTTGCGACGATCTGTCTCTATGTCGGGAGCAATATCCACAGCATCCTCAAATGTACGGCTCAAAACCCTCTCCCGAGTCATCAGAATATGAATGGGATAAATGAGGCCGTCCACGAAGCGTCCAATCCTCTCTCTGTCAGAATGAACAAACCACGATGCATATCTGGACAACTCTGTAAACCTGATCTCATACTCTGACACTGACATGTCCCCCTGACGGAGACCCTCAAACTGCCTACGCATCTCCTCTCTCTGAGATCGAGGCACCCATTTCTCCAAGAACATAGTGGAGAACTCTGGCCATGATAGTGGTGCTGCTCCGGCTGGCCTGCGGTGCTCATAAGCCTCCCACCAAGCGAAGGATGGCCCCTGAAACTGGAAGGTAGTGAAAGATACCCCACTGGACTCCAAGATCCATGCCGTACGAAGCATCCGACGGCACTTATCCAGAAAACCTTGGGCGTCCTCGCCCGGAGCACCAGTGAACACTGGAGGAGATAATCTGGTGAACCTCTCGAGACGACGCTGCTCATCGTCTGTCATAGCTGGGACCCTGTCCCTCTGAACCTGATCTGCTGGTTGAACCGGTACCACAGGCTGGACTAGAGGAGCCTCTGGTGTCTGTAAGCCCTGCACTCCTGGCTCTGGAGTGTGTGCGGCAGGGGTCTGATGACCACCTCCGGTCCCTGATGCAGCTGTTGCAGTAGTAACTGAAACCGCTTGTGCTAGGCCAGTGCAGACTACTAGTATCTGAGCCAGGGTCTCCTGTAGACCCGGAATGACAATGGGCACAACTGGTGCCTGATCTGGTGCTGCTGGCACCTATGCAACTGGGGGCTGTGGGTCGGCTGGCACTACCTCAGCTGCCCTAACTCCGCCACGACCACGGCCGCGTCCTCGGCCTCTAGCAGGTGGTAGTGGTGGTCGTCCTCCACGTCCGGATGCTCGAGTTCTTGCCATCTGCGAGAGAATAGAATGTCAAAGTTTAGTTCAAGTCAAAAGTAATCGCACGACAAGAATTCCAAGAATTGAAACTTTTCCTAAAGGTTTGCAGCCTCCCGAGGATAAGTACAGGTGTCCCCGTACCGATCCACGAGACTCTACCAACCGGCTCATGACTCGCGAGACCTGTTAACCTAGGCTTTGATACCAACTTGTCACGACCCAAACCCTGGTCGTGATGGCGCCCAACACTATGCTAGGCAAGCCCGACCATATTATCCCTTAAACCAGCCAGTTATTAATTAAATTAAACTTAAACAGTAAATTATCATATACGGTGATAAGCGAAATGTAAAGCATACAAAATACGGTCCAAACCATATCGTGGTGTCACGAGACTGAGCCTCTACAGATTAACATCCTAATACAAACAAGTCTAGGCAGAAAGGAATCAACAAGATGATAAAGAAGGAGAAAAATAGGCTCTGCGTACGCTGGCAGCTACCTCGTAATCTCTGCAAAAGTCGACAAGGATCAGCAGCTACAATGTCTCAACTGCTCTCGGGCACCTGTGGATCTGCACAGAAAGTGCAGGGGAGTGGGGTGAGTATATTTCAACTCAGTGAGTAATAATGATAATCAACGACTGAAAGTAAGAACTCCTGTGCTATCACTAAACAGTTCTAAGGCAACCCTCACAGGTAAGTCATCATTATAATAAGTACTCTGATCTCCAGTCCACATCTATCTCTACAAGATCCCACACTGATCAAACCCTCACTCGTACCCCTACGGTGCACGGTCATCTCAATATATGAAGACACATGCCTATGTCTATAATGTATACGTATTTAAGTAGGTAATAGGATATGATTAGTATAATGCTGCGGCGTGCAGCCCGCTCCAATACATACACCGCTGCGGCACGCAGCCCGCTCCATTTAACATCGACGGCGCTCACTGGGGGTGTATACAGACTTCGGAGGTGCTCCCTAGGCCCAAGCGCTACGATGCTGCGGCGTGCAGCCCGATCCACACATATATTACTGCGGCGTGCTGTCCGATCCAATATATATATATATATATATATATATATATATATATATATATATATACATATATAACTATACTACTGCGGCGTGCAGCCCGATCCCATAATATACACCAACGCTCACTAAGAATGTGTGCAGACTCAGACTCCGAAGGGGCTCTTACAGCCCAAGCGCAATAATACTGCAGCGTGCAGTCCGTCCCACATGTATATTTCATGTATATTACATATATATTACTGTATATTACTGCGGCGTGCAGTCCGATCCACTATATATACTGCTGCGGTGTGCAGCCCGATCCAATATAGGTATATATATATAATACCTCATAATGGGTCCTCGACCCAATTCCAGTCAGTATATACTTGGCCTCTCAAGACCAATATAATATATCAAAGTGGGTCCTTGACCCTGTCTCAGTCAATATAGTCTTGGCCTTTCAAGCCCAATATAGCATCTCATAGTGGGTTCTTGACCCTATCTCATCTCAATCGGTATAGACTTGGCCTTTCAGGCCCACTCAGCTAGAGCAGGGAATTCCACCCTAGATAATCTCTCTCAATGTACACATCTAGTACGGGCTCATATTATGCTATACAGCTAGAGCTACGGCTTAGTGTATGTTTCCAACACGGTATTAGGGTCACCTAGCTCTATAGGTTCCCAAATGCTCTACAGATCGACACAAGGCCCCAAACATGGCTATTAGCCCAATTGTACAGTTATAATCCACAATACACTATCAGTCGGGAAGGACCGAGTCCGAACCCTCAATCACAATGTCACCACACCCGTCACAAGACGCGTATCTCATCTCAACATAGCACTGTAAATGTTACGACTCCAAATCCGGTCGTGATGGTGCCCAGCACATTGCTAAGACAGCCTGACCAATCAATAACAATAATGGAGCTAGAAGCTCGGTTTATCCCATTTAAGCATATCAAATCACGAAGCAACAGCGATACATATAACGAAAATGGGGAACCAAGTCCTAAAATACACCAACTCCCATAGACCGAAGGGTCAAGAGTCATGAGCCTCTAAAGATAATAAGTGTAATAAAGTTTATAACAAACTTAGTGCGGAAAGGAAAGACAACAAGATAAGAAATGATAGCTAGAAGGGGAGTCAGGTCCTGCGGACGCTGTAGCTACCTCGACTGTCCCGCACAATGCCTCTGAGCGGCTACCGGATCAGGTCTGCTGAGAGGTACATGGATCTGCACACAAGGTGCAGGGAGTAAAATGAGTACTGCCAGACTCAGTGGTAATAAACAGGGGTAAGACAGCGTAGATAAGAAATCAACAGTAAAGCACAATGTGAAGCTATACCAATTCCCTGTAACAGTTCAATACCAGCAGTAGAGAGAGAGTCAACAATATTAACAATAAGTACAACAGCTAGCAGGTGTAGCTAAATGCAATGCAATGCATGAAATGACCGCTACGGCGCGTAGCCCGATCCAATTTGGGTACCCGTGCTCATTGTGGGGGTTCAGACTCCGGAGTGGCTCATACAGCCCAAGCACAATATCACCGCGGGGTGCAGTCCGATCCAACATATGTACCGCTGCGACGTGCAGCCCGATCCACTACCAGTCAGCTAATATGCAAATACAGCCTCGCAGGCTCAAAAGTAGTTTTGAAAACATCTTTTATCATTTTTCAGTTGAAAACAGTAATATCAAGTTCCAGAGATTGGAAATAGCATGATAACAGAGATAGCTACGGACTGGTAGTAACTAACATGTCAATATGATAAGACAATGATAACGATCCTCGCGGGATCCAATAACCGGCTCACGGCCCACAAGTATACTCAACCTCCCAAGAAGGGGGTTCCTCGGCTCACGGAGTGGCCAATATCACAATATATAGTATGCAACCATCCGAGAAGGAGGTTCGACGGCTCAAGTATAGCCAATGTCATAACACAGTGCTAACAAGTCGGACTAAGCCATAGTCCCCAATCACAATCGACCTCGCACTCACATGAGAGTACGTGTCTCACCGCTATACAGCGTCACAAAGTGGTATACCGGGGTTTCAAACCCGCAGGTCATCACCCACATCTATTACTCACCTCAATACGGTGCGACAACTATTCCGCAATGCCCTTGCCACGAGAATCAAGCTCCGAACACGTAGAATCTGATCAAATACAATAGAAACACAACAAATTAGGCCATTGAGACGACACCCAATCAACACAACTCAATTTACATCAAAATTCCCAAAGTTGTCAAAACCGGACTTTCGGTACGCTTCTTGAAAAATCACGAAAGTCACATATTCGGAACCCTCATCTCAATACGAGTCTAGGCATATAAAATTTACCAAATTCGGACTCCATTTGCCCATTTAGAACCTTGATTTTCTAAAGTTCAAGCCTAGGGTTAAATCTTCCATGAATCACCCCAAATTCCTCCATTTTCATGATATTATTGCATAATATTATCAATACTAATCATAGTTTAAGTCCATAGTTGATTACCTGATGATTTCCCTTGAGTTTCTCTTCAAAATCGCCCAAATCGCCTCTAAAGCCGAGGCCCAAATGTGTGAAATGTTTCTGAAATTTTCTAACTTCTTATACACTTAACTCACTGCGATTTTCGCTTCTGCGGACCATTTTCCGCCCCTGCGAAACCGCTTCTGCGACCAATTGGTCGCTTCTGTGAACCCAGGACTATTTGGTCATTTTCGCACCTGCGATCCAAGGACCGCCCCTGCGGGTCTGCTCCTGCGGAATCCCCTCCGCCCCTGCGGTCTTTCCCGCTTCTGCGGACAAGAGTCCGCTCCTGCGGACTCGCCTATGCGATCAACTATCCGCTTCTGCGGACTCCTCCATCGCGCCTCTTTCCCGCTTCTGCGATGGCCCTCTCGCACCAGCGAAGTAGCCCCTGCGGGCCAGGCTCCACTTCAGCGGTCGCCTCCGCTTCTGTGCCTTCTTGTCCGCTCCTGCGAACTCGCTCCTGCGCTCCCTTTTCCGCAGGAGCGAAAACAACAGAACAGAATCACAAACCTGCAAATTTCCACATTTTCTCCCGTTTAGCCATCCGAAAACACCCCGAGGCCCCCGAGACCTCATCCAAACACACCAACACATCCTAATACCTTATTCAAACTTGCTCCAATCCTCAAAACACGTCTAACAACACCAAAACCCATAATTCACATCGAATTCAAGCCTAAATTCCTTAAAACATTCCGAATTACACAATCAATCAAAACCCGACTAAACAACGTCTGATAATCTGAAAATTTGCGAACATATCCAAAATCACATAACGAAGCTACTGCAACTGTCGGAATTCCATTCCGACCCCCGGATCAAAATCTCACCTACCGTTCGGATTTCGCCAAAATTCACTCTTAGCCAATTCAAGCCTATTTCTACACCGGGCCTCCAAATTCAATTCCGATTGTTCCCTTAAGTCACAAATCACCTCCCGGAACTAACCGAATCATCAGAATCCGGTTCCGAGCCCTCTAACCAAATAGTCAACTCCGGGTTGACTTTCCTTATTCAAGTTTCCTTCAAAAAGGCTATATGCCTCATTTTTAATCCAATTCACTCTTAACTCACCCGATAGACTCTAACACTGATATAAAAGCATAAAACATGTAATTACAACATAACGGGGTGGCAATTCCCGTGACGACGAGCCGGGTCATCACATTCTCCCCCTCATAAGCAAACGCTCATCCTCGAGCGGGTCAAGAATCATACCCGAAGTCTCAAACAAGTGAGGATATCTGCTCCGCATCTCCCCCTCGATCTCCCAAGTGGCCTCCTCCACGGGTCAACCTCTCCACTGAACCTTAACTGATGCAATCTCCTTAGACCTCAATTTTCTCATCTGACGACCCAAAATGGCAATAGGTTCCACATCGTAGGATAGATCACCATCAAGCTGAATGGTACTGAAGTCCAATACATGAGACGGATCTCCAATGTACTTCCGGAGCATAGACACGTGGAATACTGGATGAACACTGGATAAGCTGGGTGGAAAGGCCAACTCATATGCCACCTCTCCAACCCTCCTGAGTATCTCAAAAGGACCAATGTACCTGGGACTCAACTTCCCTTTCTTCCCGAACCTCATGACACCCTTCATAGGTGAAACCTTCAACAATACTATGTCACCAACCATGAAAGACAACTCTCGAAGTCTACGGTCTGCATAACTCTTCTGGCGAGACTATGCTGTACGAAGCCTCTCCTGGATAAACTTTTCTCTATCCAGAGCATCCTGGACTAACTCAGTCCCTATCAATCTAACCTCACCAGGCTCAAACCATCCCACGGGAGATCTACACCGTCCGCCATACAATGCCTCGTACGGGGCCATCTGAATACTCGACTGGTAGCTGTTGTTGTAGGCAAACTCAGCAAGTGGTAAGAATTCATCCCACGAACCACCAAAGTCAATCACACAAGCTCGCAACATATCCTCCAGAATCTGAATAGTGCGCTCAGACTGCCCGTCTGTCTGGGGGTGAAATGATGTACTCAGCTCAACCCGCGTACCCATCTCTCGCTGAAATGCTCTCCAAAACTGAGAAGTGAACTGAGTACACCTGTCGGATATGATAGACATTGGGACTCCATGCAACCGGACAATCTCCCGAATAAAGATCGTTGCCAGCCGCTCCGATGAGTAGGTAGTACTAACTGGAATGAAGTGAGCTGACTTGGTCAGCCTATCCACAATCACCCAAACCGAATCGAACTTCCTCGCTGTCCGAGGGAGTCCAGTAACAAAGTCCATGGTGATCCTCTCCCATTTCCACTCAGGAATAACAATGCGCTGAAATACACCATCGGGCCTCTGATGCTCGTACTTAACCTGCTGACAGTTGAGGCACCGTGCTACATGTCTAACAATGTCTATTTTCATCTTTCTCCACCAATAGTGTTGTTTCAAATCTTGATACATCTTCGCGGCTCCTGGATGGACAGAATATCGTGAGCTATGGGCCTCCTCCAGAATCAACTCACGAAGGTCATCAACATTGGGCACACATATCCGGCCTTGCATCCTCAATACGCCGTCACTATCAATTGTGACATTGTGACGACCCGGCCCGTTGTCATGGGAATTACCACCTCGTTATGTTGCAATTTCATGTTTTATGCTTTTATATCAGTGTTAGAGTGTATCGGGTGAGTTATGAGTGATTTGGATTGAAAATGAGGCATATAGCCTTTTTGAAGGAAACTTGAATAAGGAAAGTCAACCTGGAGTTGACTATTTGGTTAGAGGGCTCAGAATTGGATTCTGATGATTCGATTAGTTCTGGGAGGTGATTTGCGACTTAGGGGAGCAATCGGAATTGAATTTGGAGGCCCGGTGTAGAAATAGGCTTGAATTGGCTAAGGTTGAATTTTGGCGAAATCCGAACGATAGGTGAGATTTTGATCCGGGGGTCGGAATGGAATTCGGATAGTTGCAGTAGCTCTGTTTGGTGATTTTGGATATTTCCACAAAATTTCAGGTCATTCGGATGTCGTTTGGTCGGGTTTTTGATTGAATGTGTAATTCGGAAAGTTTTAAGGAATTAAGGTTTGAATTGACGTGAATTATGGATTTTGATGTTGTTAGACGTGTTTTGAGGATTGGAACAAGTTCGAATAAGCTATTAGGATGTGTTGGTATGTTTGGATGAGGTCCCGGGGGCCTCGGTGTGTTTTCGGATGGCTAAACGGGGGAAAAATGTGGAAACTTGCAGGCTTGTGTTCTGGTTTTGTTGTTTTCGCTCCTGCGGAAATGGGGGCGCAGGAGCGAGTCCGCAGGAGCGGACATAGGAGCGCAGAAGCGCTGTTGATCGCGGAAGCGGAGTTTCGCCCGCAGGAGCGGCACCACTGGTGCGGAAAGTGAGCCGCAGAAGCGATCCAGGGCCACGAAGTGAAGGATCGCAGAAGCGGAAAGGTAGCCGCTTAAGCGAGTCCGCAAAAGCAGACGCCTAGTCGCAGAAGCGGGAAAACCCACAAGAGCGGAAGAGTTTTCGCAGGGGCGGGCTCGCAGGAGCGGAATTTCATCCGCAGAAGCGAAAATCGCAGTGAGTTAATTGTATCAGAAGTTAGAAATTTTCAGAAACATTTCACACATTTGGGTCTCGGCTTAAGGAGGCGATTTGGGCGATTTTGAAGAGAAACTCAAGGGAAATCATCAGGTAATCAACTATGGACTTAAACTATGATTAGTATTGATAATATTATGCAATTCTATCATGAAAATGGAGGAATTTGGAGTGATTCATGGAAGATTTAACCCTACGCTTGAACTTTAGAAATCAAGGTTTTGAGTGGGAAAATGGAGTCCGAATTTGGTAAAATTGATATGCTTAGACTCGTATCGAGATGAAGGTTCCAAATATGTGACTTTCATGATTTTTCGACAAGCGTACCGAAAGTCGGGTTTTGGCAACTTTGCCATTTTTGGTGTAAATCGAATTGTATTGATTGGGTGTCGTCCCATTGGCCTAATTTGTTTTATTTCTACTGTATTTGATCAGTTTCTATGCGTGCGGAGCTTGATTCTCGTGGCAAGGGCATTGCGGAGTTAGTCATCGCACTGTATCGAGGTGAGTAATAGATGTGGGTGATGATCAGCGGGTTTGAAACCCCGGTATACCACTTTGTGACGCTGTATAGCGGCGAGACACGTACTCTCTTATGAGTGCGGGGTCGATTGTGATTGGCGACTATGGCTTAGTCCGACTTGTTGATACTGTGTTATGATGTTAGGCTATTCTTGAGCCGTCGAACCTCCTTCTCGGATGGTTGCATACTATACTGTGATATTGGCTACTCTTGAGCCGTTGAACCTCCTTCTTGGACGGTTGAGTATACTTGTGGGCTGTGAGCCAGTTATTGGATCCCGCGAGGATCGTTATCATAGTCTTGTGATATTGACATGCTAGTACTACCAGTCCGCAGCTATTTCTGTTATCATGTTACTTCCAATCTCTGGAACTTGATATTACTGTTTTCAACTGAAAAATGATAAAAGATGTTTTTCTAAACTACGTTTGAGCCTGCGAGGCTGTGTTTGCATATTAGCTGACTGGTAGTGGATCTGGCTGCGCGCCGTAGCGGTATATATGTTGGATCGGACTGCACGCCGCAATAATATTGTGCTTGGGCTGTAGGAGCCCCTCCGGAGTCTGAACCCCCACAGTGAGCACGGGTACCCAAATTGGATCGGGCTACGCGCCGTAGCGGTCATATCATGCATTGCATTGCATTTAGCTACATCTGATACCTGTTATATTGTTTTGCTGGTACTTGTTGGTACAGGTACAATTGATATTGATTCTATGACAGGGTATTTGACTACAGCTTTACATAGTGCTTTGTTGCGGATTTCTTATCTCCGTTGTCTTACCCTTGTTTATTACCACTGACTCTGGCAGTACTCATTTTACTCCCAGCACCTTGTGTGCAGATCCAGGTACCTCTCAGTAGTGATCCGGTAGCTGTGGGAGGCGACATCTGTAGGATATTTGAGGTAGCTGCAGAGTCCGCAGGACCCGATATTCCTTCTTACTGTCTTTTGATTCTGTATTGATATTTCTTTTCGTACTTGGTATTTTGTAAACCATTATACACTTATATTCAGTAGAGGCTCATGACTCTTGACCCTTCGGTCTATGGGAGTTGGTATGTGTTGGGACTTGGTTCCCCGTTTTCGATATATATATCACTGTTGTTTCATGTTTTGATATGTTAATTGGTATATAGCGAGTTCCTAGCTCCGTTATTGTTATTGAGTGGTCAAGCTGGCCTAGTAGTATGCTTGGCGCCATCACGATCGGATTTGGGGTCGTGACAAGTTGGTATCAGAGCCTAGGTTTACTAGGCCTCATGAGTCTTGAGCCGGTTAGTAGAGTCTTGTGGATCGGTACGGGGACGCCTGTACTTATCCTCGGGAGGCTGCGAACCTTTAGGAAACGCTTCACACTTCTTGGAATTCTTATCATGCGTACTTGATTCAGCTTGAGTTATACTTTTGAAAATTCCTTCTGCACGTCTGTGTACGCATCGAGTGCTGAGTAATATAATTGCCTTATGGCTTGTGATTCCCCGATCGAGGGGCGAGACATAATCTCTGTGAGTTCATGTTGGGCCAGTCGGAAAGACTTGAGGCTGGACCTTGTCTATGACTTGAGCATCGAGGTGCTGATTTTGTGAGTGGTGGCAATAAATAATGTACTGAGGGTTGAAACCCCGTATTTTGCACTATACAAAGTTGTGCTGAGATAGAACACGTGTCATGCGATGAGCGTGGTGGTATTGTGATTGGGAATTTGGACTTGATCCTTCCTGATTGATAGATTACCATATATAATGACTGAGACTAGGCTCATATCTATGTATTTGGGCTAGTAGCCATGTTTGGGGCCTTGTGCCGATTTGTAGAGTATTAGGGAGGCTTAATAATGGATGAGCTGCTAATTGTTCAACTCTTATCTAAACTGTTGTGTAGCCCCGAGCTATGGACGTGGTGAATATTTATCATATCTCTTAATTGGAAGGTAAAGTGCCTTATGTGTAGTGGAATGAGTTCAAACTCAGGAAGACTAAAGTGATTATGCTATGTGTATCCTGGTGGAAGGTATTGTGCTGAAATGCTAATTGGGGCGAAGTAGGTGGGTTGATCCTCATGTGTAATTAAAAGGTATTCGATATGTGTTATGATTCGAGAAGGTACAATGCATGTTCATGTAACAATTATGATAATATAATTTGTGTAGTATTGAGACTAATGTTGTCGATATGCATTGTGATGTTTTGTCGAGTTGTGAATGTATTACTAGGATGGTCTTGGTGATTTTCTGGCAGGTGGATACGCCAAATTACAAAGGAAACTCTGTCAAAATTTTTGAAAAATTTGGGACTTAGAAAAGATTTTTGTCACCTAAAGAGTGGGCTTAACTGTTGTGTGTGAATGAATACAAGAATTGCAAAAGAGTTAATATTTCTGATGATTCGAATCTCTGCCAAAGCTTGTAAATGACTTGAGTTTAATTTAACTAGAACTTTGTGGCATCATTTGAGTAAGAATGCTATGAGTGGATAAAAGTGCTTTGATGTATGGCTCCGAACTAAGTTGGGGAGGTTGTTGAGTAACTGATTGCACTTGTTGTGTGTTGTGTTGGCTCTGTCTCTAGGTATGTTGGGAAATTTTGATAAGGGTTATGGTGCTTCGTAGATGTGAAGAAATACTAGGATGTTGTGAACTTATGTTGGTAAAGAATGTTCGGTGTATAGAAAAGAAAGATAGCTAATTGTATCTGTATGTAATCATGTTCTGCGGTGTCAGAGTTCTAGCAAGGCACGAGTGGTTCTGTTCAATAAGACAGTTGAAGTACAGCTGAATAAGGGTGAATGACGCCCGAGAATAGTCCTGTGGTGTTCCAGATTTTGCTTGTAACGGTAAGGTGTCTTAAGATTATGTATGTGGCTAAAGACGGTGTTTTCGTTAGAAGGGATCAAGACTTATTCTATGTTATGTGAATGATGGGATTCTATGTATCCGTATTGGAAGGTAATGATACTAATTCAAAAATCGCATAAAGTTCTTCAAAACAAGTATTGTAGAATGTGGTACTCCTGGGAAACATTGAGAGTGGCCTATGGGTTTTAGACCGTGTGGTCTTATGTACGAGTCTCGTGTGGTAACATGAGTTGAGTTATGGTAGTGCTACAGTAAAGGCTAATACTAAGTTAAAGATGGTTTAGAAAAGAAATTGAGTAAATGGAGTAACTTGTTAATAAACCGAAGCGGTATGATAAGGAATACGATTAATTCCTGGTATGTGTTTGAAGTAATGAGTTTTGCAGATATTGTGCAACAAAGCTCTTGAGCGCTGGCAGTTGTGTAACTTGATATGGGTATAAGGACTCAGTCCTGGAAGTTTAACTTATGCAATGTAATTGGGAGAAAGCGTTTATGATGTGTTTTACCGTGGTTTGAAAATGAGTGTATTTTTCCTATTGGTATGCAAGGCTTGGAATGTGTAATAAGTTTTCTCTATATGGGATCATGAAAGCCCTTGACTAGTTGAGTGCGCTGATGTTTGCGGCGTAGGAAAGGAATATGAATTTCCATGTTATCTTAGTGTGGTATGGTATATGCGATGTGTTATGGAAAGTTGATAATGGCATATTCAAGGTTTTGTGATCAGTTCATAATATATGGGGAGTCATTAAAATTATTTAGCAGCACGGGCAGCTGCAAGTGATTTAAAGAATCGATCTTTCTGGTGATTAAAGAAAATGGTACTGCTATTCTAGTAATTTTGAAGGGTATATGGTCCAAAAGGACACGGTAATGTAAACTGATAATATCTAGTGGTATGGTGATATTCTCTTGTTGGATCGACTATAACAATTGAGTCGTTGATGGCATAGTGAACTTTTTGAATGGCTTTCGTGGTATGAATGGACGCTTGATGTGTGTTATGTATCTGTACAGTGGAGTACGGGATCAAGCATTGTGATTCATGTGTTATATATGTGTTGGAGACTTGAAGTTCTCGTTAGTTCGCCTATGCAATGGTTGTATATCATGTGTATCGACACCATTTTGTGATTATCGAAAATCAGAAGCTCTAGTGGCTTTCTCTCTTAACTTGATATGACGAATTTTGATTATGATACTTGATTGCTGGCTGGTCATCATTGGGCCAGGTTATCTAGACTAATGTGATATAGACTATGATGGTATGGCACAAACTGTGTAGCAGAGTGCATCAGAGTATGCTCCAGCGGGGTAGTTGTACCTCAGGACCAGCAGACGGCTGGTGGGTATTGCTTGTTCGGTTGGGCCTTCGTGGCGGATATCAGTGCAGAGGTTTCTATCGTTGATTTGGTTCTGGTATTGAGTAACTTTGTCGGATACGTTTCTTGTGGCCAAACTTGAGGCTATATATGTTTACCACAATGAGCAACTTGACTCAACGCGCATTTCTTTGGCAAGGGTTATTTGGATCGGGTGGCACGCCGCCACGGGTATGGTATCTGGATCGGGTGGCATGCCGCCACGGGTATGTCATTGGAGCGGGTCGCACGCCGTAACAGTGTAATGTGAAAATAGAGTTAGTTATATATTACCTGGTATACAATACTTCCCAGCTTCTGAGGAAAAGTCCGCATTGAGTATCGATTGGCGAATGGCACATCGGCTGTGTCTTTTCAGGATGTGATAGCATACATTAATTGTTTCACCGTGGGTGAGGTTGATTGCGTGGGTTCAGACCTAGATCTGTGCGTGGCTGACCTTTTTGAGCTTGGTAACTCGAGGTGCTTCATGAGTAATGGTGTTTGGATAGAATCATGAATTGTGGCAAGGCCACGTGATGTTATGACCTCTCGAGGAGGATTCAGGTACTCTATTTCTATAATGCGAGACGCGATCTCAGTTCTATGTTATGAGGGTATAGAGGAATTTTTACAACTCTTTTATTTGAGTCAGTTGTCGTGATTTGAGTATGTTCAGACGTTTTCATTGGAGCTTGTGTTGTGCTCGTCGTGGCTTAGGCCGGTGTTGAGGTGTCATAGCACCAGTGCGGTGTGTTATAATCAAAATGATCGTTGGAGCCAATAATGAGTATGAGTATATGTGATTCCAGCTGGTTAGAAAGGTAATATCAAGGTTCAGCTCTGAAATCTGTTGTGGTATCAGTTAAAAGGGAAATGAATTCATGAATGGTTGACCTGAGAGATGAGATCGATATATCGCGTGTTCGGTTGCCGTGGGCATGATATGAAAGTGTTGGAATGAGACTTTAGCTCATGAAAAAGGTTTTTCAGTTGGTATTTGGTTACCGTGGGAAATTTTTGTGATTAGAGACTATCGTCTCGAGTGATTGGGTTGTTTGATACATCATATGATCTCACCCGGAGTGGTGAGTATGGCTTATTGCAGTGGATTCTAGTGTATCCTGAGAATAGGCATGGGATTAGCAATTGGTATATGATTTCGGAAAGTGCAATGTAATTTATGGTTCAGATGGTTTGTGAAATTTCAGCTATATTGTGTTATCGGACTTATGATAGATAGGGTGACGTGGTATCACCCCGAATATATGTTTGGTAAGGTCATTTAGCTATTGGGTTGCTCTAGTACAACTCTGGGTCCGCTCGAGGACGAGCGTTTGTTTAAGTTGGGGAGAATGTGATGACCCGGCCCGTCGTCACGGAATTACCACCCCGTTATGTTGCAATGCTTCTATATCAGTGTTAGAGTCTATCGGGTGAGTTATGAGTGATTTGGATTGAAAATGAGGCATATAGCCTTTTTGAAGGAAACTTGAATAAGAAAAGTCAACCCGGAGTTGACTATTTGGTTAGAGGGCTCGGAATCGGATTCTGATGATTTGGTTAGTTCCGGGAGGTGATTTGTGACTTAGGGGAGCAATCGGAATTGAATTTGGAGGCCGGTGTAGAAATAGGCTTGAATTGGCTAAGGTTGAATTTTGGCGAAATCCGAACGGTAGGTGAGATTTTGATCCGGGGGTCGGAATGGAATTCTGACAGTTGCAGTAGCTCCGTTTGGTGATTTTGGATATGTCCGCAAAATTTCAGGTCATTCGGACGTCGTTTGGTCGGGTTTTTGATTGAATGTCTAATTCGGAAAGTTTTAAGGAATTTAGGTTTGAATTGATGTGAATTATGGATTTTGATGTTGTTAGACGTGTTTTGAGGATTGGAACAAGTTCGAATAAGGTATTAGGATGTGTTGGTATGTTTGGATGATGTCCCGGGGGCCTCGGGGTATTTTCGGATGGCTAAACGGGGGGAAAATGTGGAAACTTGCAGGCTTGTGTTCTGGTTCTGTTGTTTTCGCTCCTGCGGAAATGGGGGCGCAGGAGCGAGTCCGCAGGAGCGGACATAGGAGAGCAGAAATGCTGTTGATCGTGGAAGAGGAGTTTCGCCCGCAGGAGCGGCACAGCTGGTGCGGAAAGTGAGCCGGAGAAGCGGTCCAGGGCCACGAAGTGAAGGATCGCAGAAGCGGAAAGGTAGCCGCTTAAGCGAGTCCGCAAAAGCGGACGCCTAGTCGCAGAAGTGGGAAAACCCGTAGGAGCGGAAGAATTTCCGCAGGGGCGGGCTCGCAGGAGCAGAATTTCATCCGCAGAAGCGAAAATCGCAGTGAGTTAATTGTATCAGAAGTTAGAAATTTCAGAAACATTTCACACATTTGGGTCTCGGCTTAAGGAGGCGATTTGGGCGATTTTGAAGAGAAACTCAAGGGAAATCATCAGGTAATCAACTATGGACTTAAACTATGATTAGTATTGATAATATTATGCAATTATATCATGAAAATGGAGGAATTTGGAGTGATTCATGGAAAATTTAACCCTAGGCTTGAACTTTAGAAATCAAGGTTTTGAATGGGCAAATGGAGTCCGAATTTGGTAAAATTGATATGCTTAGACTCGTATCAAGATGAGGGTTCCAAATATGTGACTTTCGTGATTTTTCGACAAGCGTACCGAAAATCGGGTTTTGGCAACTTTGCCATTTTTGGTGTAAATCGAATTGTATTGATTGGGTGTCATCCCATTGGCCTAATTTGTTGTATTTCTACTGTATTTGATCAGATTCTACGCGTGCGGAGCTTGATTCTCGTGGCAAGGGCATTGCGGAGTTAGTCGTCGCACTGTATCGAGGTGAGTAATAGATGTGGGTGATGATCAGCGGGTTTGAAACCCCGGTATACCACTTTGTGACGCTGTATAGCGGCGAGACACGTACTCTCTTGTGAGTGCGGGGTCGATTGTGATTGGGGACTATGGCTTAGTCCGACTTGTTGATACTATACGATATTAGGCTATTCTTGAGCCGTCGAACCTCCTTCTCGGATGGTTGCATACTATATTGTGATATTGGCTACTCTTGAGTCGTTGAACCTCCTTCTTGGACGGTTGAGTATACTTGTGGGCTGTGAGCCAGTTATTGGATCCCGCGAGGATCGTTATCATAGTCCTGTGATATTGACATGCTAGTACTACCAGTCCGCAGCTATTTCTGTTATCATGTTACTTCCAATCTCTGGAACTTGATATTACTTTTTTCAACTGAAAAATAATAAAAGATGCTTTTCTAAACTACGTTTGAGCCTACGAGGTTGTGTTTGCATATTGACTGGTAGTGGATCGGGCTGCGCGCCGCAGCGGTATATATGTTGGATCGGACTGCACGCCGCAGTAATATTGTGCTTGGGCTGTAGGAGCCCCTCCGGAGTCTGAACCCCCATAGTGAGCACGGGTACCCAAATTGGATCGGGCTACGCGCCGTAGCGGTCATATCATGCATTGCATTACATTTAGCTACATTTGATAGCTGTTATACTGTTTTGCTGGTACTTGTTGGTACAGGTACAGTTGATATTGATTCTATGACAGGGTATTTGACTACAGCTTTACATAGTGCTTTATTGCAGATTTCTTATCTGCGCTGTCTTACCCCTGTTTATTACCACTGAGTCTGGCAGTACTCATTTTACTCCCTGCACCTTGTGTGCAAATCCAGGTACCTCTCAGCAGTGATCCTGTAGCTGTTCGAGGCGACATCTGTAGGATATTCGAGGTAGCTGCCGAGTCTGCAGGACCCGATATTCCTTCTTACTGTCTTTTGATTCTGTATTGATGTTTCTTTCCGTACTTGGTATTTTGTAAACCATTATACACTTATGTTCAGTAGAGGCTCATGACTCTTGACCCTTCCGTCTATGGGAGTTGGTATGTGTTGGGACTTGGTTCCCCGTTTTCGATATATATATCACTGTTGTTTCATGTTTTGATATGTGAATTGGTATAAAGTGAGTTCCTAGCTCCGTTATTGTTATTGAGTGGTCAGGCTGGCCTAGCAGTGTGCTTGGCGCCATCACGACCGGATTTGGGGTCGTGACAGACATCTCTAGCATCATCATGCTGAACTCTGTCCCTAAGGACAGCCAAATGTGGATCATCATACTGGCATTCACGAATACGATCATATAGAGATGACCGAGATACAACACAAGCCAATACCCTGCTGGGCTCCGAAATATCTAACCTCACTAGCCGATTGTCTAGCACCTGAACATCATAAGCAAATGGCCTCTCCTAAGCTAGAATATATGCCAAGCTCCCCATACTGACCGCCTTCCGGCTCAAAGCATCGGCCACCACATTGGCCTTTCCCGGATGATATAAAATAGTAATGTCATAATCCTTAAGCAACTCAAGCCATCTCCGCTGTCTTAAATTAAGGTTCTTTCTGTTTGAAAAAGTGCTGGAGACTACGATGGTCGGTATACACCTCACAAGACACGCCGTACAAATAGTGCCTCCAAATTTTTAAGGCATGAACAATGGCGGCTAGCTCCAAATCATGAACATGATAGTTCTTCTCATATGGCTTCAACTGCCGAGAAGCATAAGCAATTACCTTACCTTCCTGCATTAACACACAACCTATCCCCACTCTCGAGGCATCACAATAAACGGTATATGAACCTGAAGTCGATGGCAATACTAACACTGGAGCTGTGGTCAAAGCTGTCTTGAGCTTCTGAAAGCTCTCCTCGCACTCATCCGACCACAAGAATGGTGCACCCTTCTGGGTCAATTTAGTCAATGAAGAAGCAATGGATGAAAATCCCTGAACAAACCGGCGATAATATCCCGCCAAGCTAAGAAAACTCCTGATCTGTAGCTGAGGTCGGTCTAGGCCAACTCTGCACCGCCTCTATCTTCTTCGGATCAACCTGAATACCATCACGAGACACCACATGTCCTAGAAATGCTACGGACTCGAGCCAAAACTCGCACTTGGAGAATTTAGCATATAGCTTCTCCTCCCTCAATCTCTACAACACAATACTCAAATGTTGAGCATGCTCCTCCTGACTACGGGAGTAGACTAGAATGTCATCAATGAACACAATCACAAATGAATCCAAATAGGGCCTGAACACACTCTTCATCAGGTGTATGAATGCTGCTGGGGCGTTGGTCAGCCCAAAATACATCACAAGAAACTCATAATGACAATATCTGGTCCTGAATGCAGTCTTTATAATATCCGAGTCCCTGATCTTCAGCTGATGATAGCCTGAACGAAGATCGATCTTAGAAAACACCCTCGCACCCTGTAAATGATCAAACAAATCATCTATGCGCGGTAGAGGGTACTTGTTCTTCACTGTTACTTTGTTCAATTGTCTATAATCAATACACATTCGCATGGAACCATCTTTCTTTTTAACAAATAACACCGACGCACCCCACGAGGACACACTAGGGCGGATGAAACCTTTATCCAGAAGCTCTTGAAGCTGCTCTTTTATTTCTTTCAACTCAGCTGGTGCCATCCGATAAGGAGGAATGGATATGGGCTGAGTGCCCGGCACCAAGTCAATGCCAAAATCAATATCCCTGTCCGGCGGCATGCCCGGCAGCTCCGATGGGAATACATCTGGGAAGTCCCTCACCACAGGTACAGAATCAATGCTAGGACACTCAGCTCCCACATCTCTCACAAAAGCTAAGTACGATAAACACCCTTTTCCCACCATCTTCTGAGCTTTTAAGAACGAAATTACACGGCTAGGGACAAAATCAGTCGAACCCCGCCACTCAATCTGAGAAATACCAGGAATGGCTAACGTAACTATCTTAGCATGACAGTTTAATATAGCGTGGTATGGAGACAACCAGTCCATACCCAATATAACATCAAAGTCCACCATCCCCAACAATAGCAAATTTGTCTGGGTCTCCAGACCCCCAATAGATATAACACAGGATCTATAGACATGATCCACAACAATCGTATCACCCACGGGGGTGGATACATGAACAGGTAAATCAAGACTACCACGAGTCGCACCCAAATGATGTGCAAAATAAGAGGCCACGTATGAATATGTGGACCGTGGATCAAATAGAACAGAGGCATCTCTGTGACAGACAGAAATGATACCCGTAATCACTGCATCGGAGGCAAGCATCACGCCTGTCAGGAAGTGCATAGAACCGTGCCTGGCCTCCACCAGATCTCTCCTCGCCCCCCTGGGGCGACCACGAGAAGACTGACCTCCACCTCTACTAGACTGAGATGGTGCTGAAGATGAGGGCTGATTCCTCTGCTGAGTCTTGTCCCTACGGAGTCGAGGGCACTGTCTCCTCGTGTGGCCAAACTCACCACACTCATAACATGCACCTCGTTCTGGAGAAGAGGACTGAAGGCAACCCCTCGCCGCAGAAGAACCCTGGGCTGAAGAAGTAGATGCTGCACTCTGGGCTGGAAGGGCACTAAGTGATGACTGGCCCTACTGAAACCCCTATCGACCATGACCATAAGAACCTCCGCTCTGCTCTGGGCGGCCTAAATGAGAAGGTCTAGATGAGCGACCTCTGCTCTGCTGGGAATGCCCTCTAGATGGAGCACCACTGAAACTGCCAGAACCACGAGTCCTCTTGGCCTCCCGCTCCTCTCTCTCTCGGCGACGATCCGCCTCAATGGAGCGTGCCATATCAACAACCTGCTCAAAAGATGATGACAGAACTCGCTCTCTGGTCATAAGAATGCGGATAGAATAGTTGAGGCCATAAATGAACCTACTGATCCTCTCCCTATCAGTAGGGATCATCCATGTGTCATGCCTAGCCAATTGTGTGAATCTAAGTTCATACTGAGTCACAGACATGTCGCCCTGAACCAACCACTCGAACTGGCGAAGTAGCTCCTCGCGACGAGACTGAGGTACATATTTCTCTAGAAAGAGAGTAGAGAACTGCTGCCATGTGAGAGGTTCTGCTCCTGCAGGCCTACGCCTCTCAAACTCCTCCCACCAATCAAATGCGGGACCAGTGAACTGAAAGGTAGTAAATGAAACTCCACTGGACTCAAGAATACTAGCCGTCCGCAACATCCTCTAACACTTATCCAAGAAGCCCTGGGCATCCTCGCCCTCAACGCCACTAAAATGGGGTGGTTGAAGTCTACCAAACCTCTCAAGACGATGCTGCTCGTCGTCGGGCATAACCTGAACCATATGCTCTGGAGCTAGAGGAATAACTGGTGCAACCACCTAAGCGGGGACCGCCTCTGGCGTCTGAAGTCCCTGAACAACCTGCTCAGGTGTGCGAGCTGCAGGGGTCTGCTGACCACCCCCTGTCTGAGATGTCGCTGCAGTGGCAGTAGCTGAAACTACCTGAGCCAAACCGGAACACACCGATAATATCTGAGCAAGAGTCTCCTGAAGACCAGGAATAGCAATAGATACAGTCTGGCCCTGAACTGGGGCTGCTGGAGCATCAACCACTGGGGGCTGCTCCTGAACTGGTACAACGGGCGGGTCAGCTGGCACTGCTTCAGCTGCCCTGCCTCTACCTCTAGCACGACCGCGCCCACGGACTCTAACAGGTGGCAATGGAGGTCGTCCACCTCGTCCTGATGCTCGCGTTCTCGCCATCTACGAGAGAATAGAATATAGAAGTTCAGTTCTTAGAACAACAAGATCGCACGACAGAGTTCATGTCACGACCCTAGTTCACCAATTGTGAACATGTCGTGATGGCACCCAGTCCCCACGACTAGGTAAGCCTAACACGTTGCAGAATATACAAGCTATAAACACTTAAATAAGAAACAGAGGGAAAATAGCATAAAAAGATATGTAATCCGTGCCACTTGACACATACATCCGTCACACAATGAACAAAACACTACCAAGATCCGGAATCCCACGGTAACACAGACTAAAAGAGAATATACAACTGTGGCTCTATGTGTAAAGAGTATCTATCAACGAGATGAAGGGAAAATGCCAACTAGTACTACTAGAATAGAAGGGAAGCCTCCGGATCCGCGGACGTAGCAGATCATACCTCGAAGTCTCCTAGAAAGCTGCGGAATCACCTAGCACGAGCCTGCTCTGATGTACCTGGATCTGCACAACAAAAGTGTGCAGAAGAGTAGCATGAGTACACCACGGCGGTACTCGGTAAGTGCCAAGCCTAACCTCGATGGAGTAGTGACGAGGAAGGTCAGGGCCCTACTGAGAAGCAATAATATAGTGATAATTACAATAATAAACAGTTTAAATGATAATAATTTCCGCAATAACAACAAGAAAATAATTACTGCAACCGTCTACAATTTAGCTAACAACAAATAACGAACTCAATAAAAACAAGTCCAGGACCTGTGGGAATTGAACCCACAGTCCCATTAACAGTACCCCCGGGTCTCCGGGAATCGAACCCGCAGCCCATGTCTCAATAAATCTTAGGATCTCCGGGAATCGAACCCGCAGTCCATATCTCAATAACTCAGGATCTCAGGGAATCAAACCCGCAGTCCACATCTCAATAATAAGGACCTGTGGGAATTGAACCCACAGTCCCATTTTCAGTACCCCTGGGTCTCCGCAAATCGAACCCGCAGTCCACATTTCAATAAATCTCAGGATCTCCGGGAATCGAACCCGCAGTCCACATTTCAATAAATCTCAGGATCTCCGGGAATCGAACCCGTAGTCCGCAAACACAGCAAGTAAAGGAATACACAGAAAGAAGTATAATATGCTTAACTATAATTTCACTGATAAACAGCGCCAGCGATTACCAAGAAAACTCAAGTAAGACAATTTGGCAACTAGACTGTTAAATACTACCTAATCATGCTTCTCTAACTGCTACCGGGTAGAAATATCGAATTTAACAGCTAACAACAGGGATATCACTCATTGAACATTTTAAGTAAAGTACGTGTTCAACAACCAGCGCATGTACACGCCTGTCACCTCGCGTACAGGGCATTTAAAGTATCACATAATATCCTAGGGGTGAAAGTCCCCCACACGAGGTTAGACAAGCCACTTACCTCAATTCCGGTACAAAACCGCTAAGAAATAACCCTCTTGCCGCGAATGTCGGCCTCCACAAGTGTAGTATCCGATAAAAATCAATAGAATCACATCAAAATAGGCCAATTGGGCATTACCCAATCAAAATAACTCAAAATGCACCAAAACCCACAAGTTGCCAAAACCCGACATTCGGTACGCTTATCGAAAAATCACGAAAATTATATTTTCGGGTTCCTTATCTCAATACGAGTCTAGGCATATATAATTTACCAAAATCGGACTCCATTTGCCCACTCAAATCAGTGTTTTTCTTCAATTTAGGCCTAGGGCTCAAACCCACCTTAAATCTTCCATTTACAGAAATTTAACCAAGGATTTCATGTTAAAATGATGTAAGTAAGCCACAAAACTTACCTCCGACGAATCCCCGATGAATTCCCAGCAATTCCCGTGAGTTTCTCTCTCTAGAACTCAAAAATGGCGTTTTGGGCTATGAAACCCGCGACTGGTTCTGTTCTGTAATTAAACTCACTGCCAGACCCCATTACTCTACGCGTTCGCGTTACTGTTCACGCGTTCGCGATGAACATCCCAACTTCTTCTACGCGAACGCGAAGTAACCCACGCGTTTGCGATGACCTGCAAAACTTACCCATCGCGAACGCGACGCTCCCCACGCGTCCGCGAAACACAAATTCCCCTTCCTCAACGCGAACGCGACGACTCCCACGCGTTCGCGAAGAACAACCTTCCAATCGACTATTTTTCTTCTACGCGTACGCGACACCTGGGACGCGAACGCGGTGCTTCCTCTTTTCCTTCTACGTGATCGCGACTCAAGGGACGCGAACGCGATGCTTAGCCCTACCATGCCTCCGCGAACGCGGCCATTGCCACGCGAACGCGAAGGCTTAAAGTCTGCTGCACTGCTGCTGCATTTTCTGCAGAATTTCCAAGTTCCAAATGCCCGCTTGATGGTCCGAATTCATCCCGAGGCTCCCGGGACCCCAACGAAAACCACCAACATACTCCAAAACACGATACGAACTTATTCCAATCATAAAAACATGTCTAACAACATCAAAACCATAATTCACATCGAATTCAAGCCTAAATTTCTTAAAACTCTCCGAATTGCACATCCGATCTAAAACCCAACCAAACGACGTCCGAATGACCTGAAAATTTGCGGACATATCCAAAATCACATAACGAAGCTACAAAAATTATTGGAATTCCATTCCGACCCCCAGATCAAAATCTCACCTATCGTTCGGATTCGCCAAAATTTCAAACTTCGGCATTTCAAGCCTAATTGAGCTACGGACCTCCAAAATACATTCCGAACGCGCTCCCAACCCCGAAATCACCTAACGGAGCTAATGGAACCATCGGATTTCCGTTCCGAGATCGTCTTAACACTGTTTCGGCTACGGACCATTTTCTAGCTTTAAAGCTCTCATTTAGGGACTAAGTGTCCCAAAGTACTCCAAATTTCAGAACCGACTCTCCCGGCAAACCAAAATAGCAGAAAAGAACTTAGGGAAACAGTTAAATTCGGGATTAGGGCGTAATTTTCTAAAACGACCGGCCGGGTCGTTACATCTTCCCACCCTTAAAAGATTCGTTCGTCCTCGAACGAGCATAGAAAACATACCTGGAGTAGTGAAAAGATGAGGGTACTGGCTGCGCATATCCTGCTCGGTCTCCCAAGTCGCCTCCTCGACCGGCTGGCCCCGCCACCGAACCTTTACCGAAGCGATGTTCTTTGACCTTAGCTTTCTGACCTGCCTGTCTAGAATGGCTACTGGCTCCTCAACATAAGACAGATCCTTGTCTAGCTGAACAGAAGTGAAATCCAACACATGCGACGGGTCACCATGGTACCTCCGGAGCATGGAGACATGAAATACGGGGTGAACTCCGGTTAGACTAGGAGGTAAGGCTAACTCATAGGCAACCTCCCCAATACGCCTCAAAATCTCAAAAGGGCCAATAAATCTGGGACTCAGCTTCCCTTTCTTCCCAAACCTCATAACGCCTTTCATGGGCGAGACTCGAAGCAGAACCCGCTCGCCGACCATAAATGCCACATCGCGAACCTTCTTTTCCGCAAAACTCTTTTGTTTGGACTGGGCTGCACGAAGTCTATCCTGCATCACCTTGACCTTGTCCATCGCATCCTGGACCATCTATATACCTAATAACCTAGCCTCGCCCGACTCGAACCAACCCACTGGGGATCTGCATCTCCTACCATATAATGCCTCATACGACACCATTTGAATGTTGGACTGATAGCTATTTTTATAAGCAAACTCCGCCAGTGGCAAGAAGTGATCCCATGACCCTTCAAACTCAACCACGCATGCACAAAGCATATCCTCCAAAATCTGAATAGTGCGGTTAGATTGTCCATTCATCTGGGGGTGAAATGCCGTGCTCGGCTCCACCCGAGTACCTAACTCCTACTGCACGGCTCTCCAGAACCGTGAAGTAAACTGAGGTATCTAGAAATATAATCAACTATATCCCTCTTCATCCGCCTCCACCAGTAATGTTGTTTCAAGTCCTGATACATCTTCGCGGCTCCCGGATGGATGGAATACCGCGAGCTATGGGCCTCTGCTAGAATCAGCTCTCGAAGATCATCCACATTAGGCACACAGATACGCCCCTGAATCCTCATAACTCCATCATCCCCGATGGTAACATCTCGAGCATCACCACGCCGAACTCTATCCTGAAGGACAAGCAAATGAGGGTCGTCGAACTGACGCTCCCTGATGCGGTCAAATAGAGAAGACCGAGAAACCACACATGCCAGAATCCGGCTGGGCTCCGAAAGATCCAGTCTAACAAACTGCCTGGCCAAAGCCTGAACATCCATCGCCATAGGCCTCTCCGAAGCTGGTAGATATGCTAAACTCCCCAAACTCTCTGCCCGACGACTCAAGGCATCGGCAACCACATTAGCCTTGCCCGGATGATAGAGAATAGTAATATCATAGTCCTTTAGTAGCTCCAACCATCTCCTCTGACGCATATTCAGGTCCTTCTTCTTAAGCAAGTGCTGCAAAGCTCCGGTGATCAGTGTAGATCTCACAAGGAACCCCATTTAAATAATGACACCAAATCTTCAAGGCGTGAACAATGGCAGCTAGCTCTAAATCATGAACAGGGTAATTCTTCTGATGCACCTTTAGCTGTCTCGACGTGTAGGCAATCACCCTACCGTCCTGCATCAATACCGCACCGAGTCCAACTCGTGAGGCATCACAATATACAGTATAGGATCCCGAACCTGTAGGCAACATCAATATAGGGGCCGAAGTTAAAGCTGTCTTGAGCTTCTGAAAGCTCGCCTCACACTCGTCTGTCCACTGGAAAGGGGCACCCTTTTGGGTCAATCTGGTCATAGGTGTTGCAATCGAAGAGAACCCCTCTACGAAACGACGGTAATAGCCCGCCAAACCAAGGAAGCTGCGAATCTCAGTAGCGGAGGAGGGTCTGGGCCAACTCTGCACGGCCTCCACCTTCCTCGGATCTACTCGAATACCATCACTCGACACCACGTGGCCCAAAAATGCCATTGAACTCAACCAGAATTCACATTTAGAGAACTTGGCATAAAGCTGCTTCTCCCTCAGAATTTGAAGCACTATCCTCAAATGCTGCTCGTGCTCTTCCCGACTCCGGGAATATACTAGAATATCATCAGTGAAAACAATCACGAACGAGTCCAGATAAGGCCTGAACACACTGTGCATCAAATGCATAAAGGCTGCTGGGGCATTAGTCAGCCCAAAAGACATCACGAGGAACTCATAGTGACCATACCGGGTCTTGAAGGCAGTCTTCGGGATATCTGGCTCCCGAATCTTCAGCTGGTGATACCCAGAGCGCAAATCAATCTTAGAAAACACCTGTGCGCCCTGTAGCTGGTCAAATAAATCATCAATACGGGGCAAAGGATACCGGTTCTTCACTATAACCTTGTTCAGCTGACGATAGTCAGTACACATACGCATAGAACCGTCCTTTTTCTTCACAAACAATACAAGAGCACCCCAAGGCGAAACACTGGGTCGAATAAAACCCTTACCCAATAACTCCTGTAACTGATCCTTCAACTCATTCAACTCAGGAGGAGCCATACGGTACGGTGGAATAGAAATGGGCTGAGTGCCCGGCAACAAGTCAATAGCAAAGTCAATATCTCTGTCGGGCGGCATGCCCGGGAGATCAGCTGGAAATACATCAGCAAAGTCACGTACCACATGAAGAGAATCAATAGAGGGAGTGTCAATACTGACGTCCCGCACATAGGCTAGATAAGCAGCACACCCCTTCTCAGCCATACGCCTGAGCTCTGAGAAAAGAAATAACACGGCTAGGGGTGTGATCTAGAGTACCACTCCACTCAATACGTGGAATGCCTGGCATAGCCAGCGTCACGGTCTTGGCGTGACAATCAAGAATAGTATAATGGGGCGACAACCAGTCCATGCCCAGAATAATATCAAAATCGACCATCCCGAGCAACAATAGATCCGCTCCGGTCTCAAAATCACAAATGGTAACCAAACACGACCGATATACGTGGTCCACAGCCAAAGAATCACCCACCGGAGTGGAAACATAAATGGGGGCACTCAAAGAATCCCGAGGCACACCCGGATGAGAAGCAAAGTAAGAAGACACATATGAAAAAGTGGAACCGGGGTCGAATAGAACCGATGCCTCCCTGTGACTAACGAGAATAATACCCGTGATAACGGAGTCAGATGCAACAGCCGCAGCGCGATCGGGAATAGCATAGAATCCGGCTGTCCCCCTCTCGAGGGCGGCCTTTGGAACCACGACCCCCGCCCCTGGCTGGCTGGGCAGGTGGAGTGGCAGCCGGAGCTGGAATGATAGCATGCTGGCCATGAGAACCACGCTGATACTGTGACGACCGATGATGGGCTCCTCTCCTGCGCCTGGGGAACTCCCTAACCGGGTGGCGAGTATCCCCGCACTCAAAACAAGCTGCGGGAGGACGCGGTGGGCCGTGAC